>PVIR01001253.1:70963-131113 GCA_004026965.1 Petromus typicus | reverse complement strand
CCCCCCCCAATCAGAAAGCACTTAGTGTAGTTAGCAGAACCTAACAAATACAAGAGAAAGGCCAGTGCAAGAGGTATTCAGGTTTGGGTGTCAGTTTGAAGGAATACCTTGTGTGCCTGTCCCCTAAAAGCTTTCCCTGTGGCCCTGGCAAAACGGCCAGCTGTTCCGAGCAGTGGCCCTCATAGCCTGTACCTAGGGTATGTTGGTGGTGGTGCCATCGTTGTCTGGCTGTACAGGTGTTGGAATGAATTGAGGGAAGCCAGGAGACCCAGCAAGCCTCCTAGAGGAATGAGGCCAGTGTCTGCAGGGTAAGGGTGGAGCCAGAGGACATCCTAGGCAGGGAAGAAGATGTACTCCTTTGGGAATAGGAGGGATTTAGGGACTGAAGGAATTTCCAGGGTGAAACTGCTGGTAGGTAGGAAGGTTGAACTTGGTAGAGAGGTTGGTGCAAAGGTCCAGAGATGAATTGAGACCTGGAGCTTGACACTTGCAGAAGAGTCTCTTGGAGGTTTGGTTGGTGCTCTGGAATTCTGCATTTTTGGAGGTAGAGGGGATGAAGATTTAATTTTAACTTGGATCTCTACCCTCATCTTCACTTTCCTAGCCTGTGTCTAGTCCCTATGATGTTTGTTGGGTAAGAAGAGTGGAAGGAAGGAACTCTTTCCAAGATAGAGATGCATGTGGTGGCTGGTTTATGTGCACTGGTGACAGGACAGATTTTTTTGAGACACGGTCTTGCTGTAGTTCAGACTGGCTTCGAACCTATTCTGTAGATAGGAGCTTTTAATGTTAACATTAATGTTACAGTTTTTGTCTGCTACCAGCTCTCACTTCCTGAGCACTGGTCAGAGGCTCTGGTTCAGGCTCTGGAATCCAGACACAGTGGATCCAGTGGAAGGTCAGTGGTCCCCATGGTGTATGAGCTGGACTTCAGGTAAGGCAGTGAGATCATCTTTGGAAGGCTACAGGGACATTCAGATGGGGGCTTCCCTAACTCCCTTGTTCAGGGGCTGCCCCAGATGAGCTTGGAGTGGGTCTGGGTCTCTTAGGTTGAATTGGTCCTGGGTGTGGGGACTGTGGGGAGAACCTTTTGGTGGGGCCTCTTGTTTCTGTGACCTGAGACTTCAGTTTGTGCCCAGATGGGAGGGATCCTCTAACAGCAACTACAAGTATATCCTTAGGGCCTGTGAGCACTGCAGCAGATTTCATTCATCCAGGGCTCCAGAGCAGTGATGGAGGTGGGCCTACAGGAGCCTTCCTTGCTACCTTGCCCATGTGCTCAGGTGCTGGAAGAGTTTTAGGGAGTTCTGAGGCAGAAGAGAGGCCTAATGTGGGACCTAGGGGGCTAGAGGAGAGGGAGAGTTGACTGTATAGTGGAGGCAGCTTCTAGTAGTTTAGCAGGATGTAGGGTGCAGGTCTGGATACTGGGGAGTGAGTAGCCTCTAGGTACTGCTGTTTACGTTTAACCCTGTGATGGCCTAGGCTGGAGCCCACCTCTCCACGCCCCCAGGAGTGGAGTTCATTCAGTCCTCATGGTGATAAGGACTCAGATCAAAGTAGATTAGCCAATGTGGTTAGGGCAGCACCCTCTATACAGGGTGTGTGCTGAGCCCTGAGGAACTGCTTTGGGCGTGTATTCAGTGAGTCTGACTGTCTGAGAGGTACTTGGGTGCCGTCTGTCCAAGAGGCAACCTGGTCACAGTGACACTCCTTAGATCTTAGTTTATTTTCCTCAGGGAATTACCATTAGGAAATAGTTTTTAGGTGATTCTGGATTCAGATGATTTTTTTTGTGTGCATGCCAGATGTTTTTGTGACAATATGTTTGCCTTATTGTGAAATTATAAATTTAAAGAGAAAACATGCAAAAAAAACATGCACTGGTCCTGGCAATAATGTAGCATAGTTTAGTGAAATTGTTTGCTATTTTGTTTGGGCCCTGATCCAGGTGGGAGACTGTTGATGCCCTTGTTCCAAGAGGAATAAGCTCTTGCCTGCTGGTCAGAGAGCTCAACACAGAGCATATCAGGTGTTCAGGCTGAGTGAGGCTAGGTGTGTCTGACTAAGTGTGTCTGACGTGGGTCAGGGCAGGGCAAGACCTCTTCCAGAAGCCCTGTATGGTGGACAGCAGAATGGGATAAAGAATGGAACCAGGAGGGTGTGACAGGCACAGTCCTTATGAGAGGAGGACAGGGCCAGGAGAGAGGATGGCAGGTCAAGGTCATGCTGACTATTTTTGGCCCTGGCATTTGGGAGCAGAGAGACCATAGCCCAGACTGGGCCAGGTGAGCGGTATTCTAACTGACTACTATTGGGGCTTGAAAACCAAGGCTGGGAAACAGCAGCCCTGGGAGGGACATGGAACAAGCTGGCAGGGGGTGTTCTTCAGTGTCCTCATGACTTTGAGCAGCTAGTGGGACCAGTGTCACCTGCACTGGGGATGCAGAAACTTCCACAGGTTGCCAGTATAGACATCCACCTGGCTGAACTGCACAGGTGTATTAAAAACAGGTGGGGTGACAGGACCCAAGCTTTGGCACTGGATGTGACTCAGCCTTGCAAGGAGGCAGCCCGGAGTTTCTTTATTCATCTCTGTTTGCCTTTGGTCGGTAATCCTTTGTAAGTCCCTGGTTTCATGATGTAATTCTAATGGAATTAAACTTGAACACTTCAAAATTCTGTAATTAATTATGTTCGGCTTCAATTACAATGACTAATTATAGTGATACCTGGTGGCATGTCAGGTAGGTAATGGTGGGGGGTTTGTGCCTGCTAGGTAAGAGGACAGTCACTTGCTGTCAGACCCTGCAGTAGCCACACCCAGAGGAGCCTGGCTGCCTTCTAGCTGCTCAGGTGCCTTTGTCTCTGCCTGTCAGGAGCGGCTGTCCAGGTAGGCATGCAGGGAGGGAACTGTGAGGTAATGGTGGGCAGGGAAGGGCTGTTTTGTGTGAAGTTGGAAGAGGCTAGGGATTCTATTTTCCTGGGAAGCAAGGGAGGTTCAAGCATTGGAGAGACAGCTATGAAGGAGGGAAAAAGTACAAGAACTACCTTGTGTGGGAAAGATGGAAGTCAAGTTTAAAAATGTCTCTGGGATAGTATTTTCATGAGGTCAAAGTACAGGGCTCTGGGATCTGTAAACCAAACTGTCAATTCCTAAACCAGAGCTCTGAGCTGATAGACTTCCGGAAAGGCCACTTGTGCTCATAGCAGTGTTTTTATTTGGTGTTAGAAAGAGGAAGTCTTGCTAAGAAACCTTAACAGGCATTGATGCTCCCCCCACTTAAAACCAGCCTCTAGACATCTTCCTCTGATGGGTTGGAGTGGAGCTGCTCTAGAATGGAATATGTTGTATTGGTGGAGATAGAGTGATTGGCAGCTTATTCCCAAGGTACTTTGTGGCAGCCCACCTACACAGCAGTGTGGGGAGGGGGTACTTGGTGCCTGTTCTTTAATGTGTCACACTAGAGAGTATTTTTGATGCCAGTGACCAAGTGCTAGCATACTCTCTGATCCATGTGGAAGTCCTGGGTTTGGGGAACCTGCTTCCTAGATCTAACTAAGGCAGTGTCTGATTGGGGCTCATTAGCATGCCTACATGGCTGATAGGTTTTGTTTTGAAGAGAGAGTGGAGCTTGAAAATACTGGGGTGTACTTTTAAAAAGTTATCTTTTGGAGGAAATGGTCCAGAGAGCTCTTGAGGAATTTTTTTTTTTTTTTTTTCCATTTGGAACATGCTGCTTATTGATCTGGGGCACAGTGGCTCCTCTGTCACAGCTCTTCTGATTTGTTAGTTTCCTTTCCTTTTTTAGGTAAAATTCACATCATATAAAGTTCATCTTTTTCAAGTTTACAATTGATTGGTTTTTAGGATATTCATAGTGTTTTGCAGCTATCACTACTGTCCAGTTTAGAATCGTCCAGCACCCCAGGAATCCTGTACCTATTTCTGGTCACTATCCTGTCCTTTGTTCTGTGTGACCATCAGTCTACTATGTGACCCTGGGTTTGCTTATATTGGGTATTTCACATGTAAGTGGAATCCTAATGTGTAGCATTCTTCCCATAACATTGTGTTTTCAAGGTTCATCCAGGATGAATCATTCACATAACAATACTCCACACACCCCTTTAAAATATTTTGGCAGTATTGGGTATTGAACCCAGGGTCTTTCACTCAGCCCACCCCCCAGAAAAGAAAAAGGAACGACACTCTGGTACGTGAGTAATTCAAGAATGATTTAAGCCCCTTTTAATTTTTTATTTTGAAACAAGGTCTTGCTAAGTTGCCCTGGGCTGGAACTTGCAATCCTCCTGTGTAAACCTCTTGATGCTGGGTTTGGAAGTGTGCTCCTTGATACTTGACAACTTTTGAGTTTGTTTTTTGGAGAGCTTCTTACATGTAACTCCCCACTCTCTTTCACTGTACCCCCAGGCTGTTCCTTTCTACTCCCTTCTGCCCTGGTCCAATTATTGCTCCTCCTCTGATGATTATATATGTGCTGGTTACTCCCTTGGAATCAACTGGATTTTGTGGGAACGACCAGGAGCAGTTTAGGATGGAGCAGACCTGGCCTTCTGCTCTCTTCCTGCCTTCCACCCCATCAGGGATTCCTCCCTAATGAGGCTGAGCCTCGAAGCTTATCTAAACAAATACTGGCTGTCACCCCCATTCTCTGCCAACCCTGATTCAGGTGTGGTGGTTTCTCATTTTAATTTGGCTGGGAAACCTGGAACTGTCCAGTACAATTCCTCTGGGAAAGCCATTTCCTGCCTGTGAACATGATGGTGTGAGACTGCCCAGACCTGCCATTATCATCTTAGCATTGCAGGACGGGGTTAGGGGGTCCCAAGCCAAAGTGACAGTTGTACAAGGAGCAGGATACAACAAGCTACCCAGGCGCTTGGTGGCTCTGAGCTTCTGGATAAGCCAGTCTTGCTGTTACCTGTGACAGGAGAAAGCAGAACTTCCTTCTTATTCCTGAATGCGTCTTAAGTTACTAGAAAACACTCAGAAACAAGATGTCCCAATTCAAATCCAGATCCTATCTGTATGTGGTAGCTTGCACCTGAAGTCCCAGGTCCTCTGGAGACTGAAGCAATATTGCTTAAGGCCAGGAGTTTAAGTCTAGTCTGGGTGACATAGTGAGATGTCATACTAAAAAGTCCCCTAAAATTATTAAAACACAGATCCTGGAGGATTGCTCCTGGTGGATATGGCTTATAGTGTAGTTGGGAGGAGTGTATTTGAGACTCATGGGTCCTGAGTGAGGTAAATTTGAGTGGGAGTGGGACACGCGTGTCCTCAACTCACTTTTCTGCTTGCAAGCGGAATTCCACTTTCCCAGCCAGATGTCCCTCAATACGTTAGCTCCAGCCGATAAAACATTAGGCAATTAGAACAGTTAATATTCAGTTAAGTATGATTAGAAGCTAGTGTAAATTTTGAATGAAATTGGCAGGCTCCATAAGTTGCAGCAAAATAGCAAGTCTGTTTTTAGTTATGTGTGTGAGTCTGTGTGGCTGTCAATTCAAATTGGTGTATCATCTCAGTCTCCTTTGTGGGACAGATATCAGGCTGTTGACACTAAGCTCACTATGATTTAATAAGTTTTAGAGCATCTTGCCAATTGTTTTACTGTGTTAAAAGATGCTAGATCTTTAAGTCAAATTATAAATTTTAATATTCCCATTTCTACACAGGGGCAGAAAAAACCCAAATGTCATATTTTTGTTTTGTTTTGTTTTGTTTTGTTTTTTTAAACAGGTAATGTAGTTTAGGCTGGCCCTGAACCTGCCATGTAGCTCATGCTAGCCTTGAATTTGTGACAGTTCCTGCTGGGCATCACAAACGTGAGCCACCATACTAGGCCCACGTGTCTGTTTTGTTCCTGCCTTTAGGGTGTGTGTGTTAACGTTGTATCACCCTTCATGGCTTCATCATACCTTAGTTCATAGCATATCATGATTCATTTTATTTTATTCCTTTTTTTCCTCTTTTCTCTTTCTCTATTTTATTCCTTTTTTTCTCTTTGGATTCCAGTCCCACTTCTAGTCTTTCTCCTCTACATTCTGGAGCTTAGTATTCTTTATGATTATGTCCTTGTAAAATATGTGGCCTGTTTTGTGTGTATAGGTAATTTCAATTCCTAAGTATGGTTTTATGCAATGAAACTTTTTCTTGCATTGCATTCCTCACACTTTTTGAGATCTGTCTTTTGTTTGTTGTAAATTTCACTCAGATACGTATTTTTCTCAGTTCTAGAGTTGAGCAGTCCAACATCAAGGTGCTGGCTGATTTGATTCCTGGTAAGGGTCCTTCTTGTGGCTTGCAGATGGCCACGTTTTTGTAGTATACTTATATAACAGAGAAAACAAATTTTTTTTCTGTCTTTTCTTATAAGTACACTATAACCCATCATGAGGGTTCTATCCTCATAAGCTCATCTAGCTCTAGGCACCTCTCAAAGTCCTCACCTCCGAGTGCCATCAAATTAGAGGCTATGGCTTCAAGGGATGGGTCTTGGGAGGAGGCACAGTGCAGACCATAGCACCAGATCATGTGTGTGTTTCCTTTTGGCTAGCCCCTGGGTGGTGTCTGACACCCCAACACCATACAGAGCTACTGTGACCATTCCATGGCACCGTCCCTTGACCAGTCAGTATATGAGGCTAGAATGTTCTTAACTTCATGAAGTGCCTGCGGATTGCTCCCTCAACAGCCATATCCCTTTCTTCTCCAACTTGCTGGGTGTGAGGGTCGTCCCTATATTCTCAGCATCTCTTTATAAATAGGTTTTTTTTTTCTTATTTTCCCCATTCTGATGGTTTTAAAGTGGTATTTCTGTTGTCGTTTTTTTCTCTGACCACAAATAATGTTTATATTGTTAAAGCTTTTATACTTGTTAGCTTTTCAGATTTTTCCCTTTTATATATTGCCTGGGTCAGATATCTATATATATATATGTGTATATATATATATTTTTTTTCCTTAGTGAACTATATCCTTTTGTTGTTTTGGAAGAGTTCTTTGTGCCATATATTAAAGTTTTGTCTGTTCTAACTGCTGTAGGGGTTTTTCCCAGTCTCTCATTTGTGTGCTGATTATAGTATCCTTCAGTACGAAGGAAAACAATTTTGGTGAAGTCACATCTATCCTTTTGTTACCTTCATGCTTCAGTTTATTTCGTTCATTTAGAGAAGTCTTTTCCTAGCCAAACTCACAGTTATTCATATTTCTATAGTGAAAGAGCTATTTGTTTCAAATTTGGTCAGTAATTTATGTCAGCATTGAATTGTTCTCCTCTTTCTTCTGCATCCTGATTTGGGAAGTTAGCCCCAGTGTATTCCAACTCCTTGTATATAAGGGTAGGTGTATTATTCCAATTTGTCACTACAATTAAATAAAACAAGGGAAAATAAATTTATGTCACTCCAGTTTTGAGGATGAAGGTTCAAGGAGCATGGTGCCAGTTCTGGCAAGGACTCTTCCTGTGTCTTCTCGCAGTGGATGACATCAAAGTGGGATTGTATGTGAGAGGGAGAGGACACATGGTGAAAGAGGAAACCAGAGAGCTGGGAAGGGCTAGGCTGACTTCCCTTCCCAGAGTACTTAATCCCTTCCCTAGACAACCTACTCTAGAAGTCCTAGTGACTTCCTGCCGGGCCCCACCTCTTAAAGGCCCCACCACCTCTGATAACAGCACACCTGGGATCAAGCTTCCAACATGAACCCTTGGGAAACAAGCCCCTCTCAACCACTCCTCTGTCATTCTTCTGTTCCATCACTGTGCTTCTTTTTAGATTGCTACAGCCTTTTCATTACTGTGATTTTCTAATAGCCTAGTTTCTGATTGGATAAACTTGTCCTCTGTTCTTTTAGTATCTTAGCACTGAAGTTCATTGCTCTTTCATATACATTTTTGTTGTGTTCCCCTAATTAAATTCTTCAGGAATTTCTGTTGGATTTGCATGAAATATACAGGTTAATTTGGGTAAAATTAATAATTAAGTTGGCCCATCTGTAAACAAGAATATTTTTCCATTTAAGGCTTATTTCTCCATAAAGTTTTTATACATTTTTATTAGATTAGTTCCTAGTTCTTTACAGTTTTTGTAGATACTGTAAACAGGGTCTTGTTTTAAATATTCTAATTGATTTGTGGTATAAAGGAAAAAACAATTGGTTTTGTTTATTGATTTTGAAACTGGCAGGCTGGCTTTTAATATTTTTCTAGTTAACTTGCATCTGTTGTATTTTCTCTGCAGATAATATCATATGCAAAAAAGATGGCAGTTTTATTTTTACCTTTCCTTCTAGTCTTTGTACTAAAGTAACTTGTTTTGTTGGCCAGAATCTCAGGGGCTCAGTGACACACCAAAGGTGATCTGTCTGCTCATTCCTGATCTTAAAAAAGCATGCTATTTTTTGGTACAAGTCTTAACCTAGTGAAGGAGTTATTTATTTATTTATTTATTTTTGAAACAGGATCTGGCTTTTTGTAGTTCAGGTTGGGCCTGAGCTCAGCCTTGAACTCACACAATCCTCCTGCCTCTGCCTCCCAAGTGCTGGGAGGTGTGAGCCACCACGCCTGGTACTGTGATATGTGGTACTGATTGCTGGTGGTGTGAGTCACCACACCCAGCATTGTTATATGTGGTTATGAGGATGAACCTGGGTCCTTGCACTTGCATGACAGGCGCTGGAACCAGTGAGCTAATTCCCTGGCCCTAAAGGAGCTATTTTAACACACAATTCCCTAGGTTTTTAAAAATCACAATTGGGCATTGGGGTTAGCAAATACTTTTTTAAAAAAATCTATTCATGTTAGTATAATTTTTATTAGCTCATGAATGTAGTAAATTACATGGATTGATGGAAATTTGAGTCATTTACTCCTTTTGGGGATGAATTTTTTTCTCTTGTATTTAAAAAATATTACTGGATTTGATTTACAGTTTTTGTATGTATTACTAAGTAAAGCTAACCCATATTTTCTATCCTTATCCAATTGGAATTAAGTTTATTCTTGTGTTATAAAATGGGTTAAATTGCTTTGGAATGATTGGTGTAGTGTAAGGAATAGCCATATCTTAAAATTTGACAAGGATCACTGGTACAACCAGTGGGGCCTAAAACTTTTTGGTACTGATGTGTATAGCATTTAAGTTTTCTATTATTCTAGTTTTGGTGTTTTATTATTTTCAGGAAATATATTAATTTATTTAATTAGGTTTTAAGATTTATTATGTGATGATTGTTTTAATTTTTATAAATCTATTTATTTCTAGCTGTTTCCTATTTTTTTTTCACATTCTTTGTTTCTGAATTTGTTTACAAGTATTCTCTATATTAGGTTGTGTTGTATTTACTTTATCAATCTTATTTTTGCATATGTATGTATTCATTTTATTAGTACATGGTTTCTGTACATAATGATTACATTCATTGTGGGGAGTTAACATAACACATCTTCATTTCATTTACTTCCTATTCCCTTCTTCTTCCTCCCTCATTGCTCTCCTTACCCTTTGCGAAAGATCTATCTCTCTGTTTCCCATTATCTTATTGTTGCTGCTTATATAATTTATCCTTGGATTTTTTATGTAAGAAAAACCATTTGATATTTAAGCTTGTACGTCTGATTTATTTCACTTAACATTATGATCTGAAGGTGTTTCCATTACTCCACAAATGACTCAAATTTATTCTTTATGCCTCAATAGTATTCCATTGTATATATATATTTTCTTTATTCATTCACATGTTCATGGACATATAGACTATTTTCAAGATTAGTCTGCTATCAAATTGTGCTACTAAAAACATGGGTATTCAAATATAACTGTAACTCTTTATGGAAGATAACCTAGAAGAGGGATAACTGGGTTGAAGGAATTTCTAGTTTTAGTTTTCTGAGGAATCTTCATACTGATTTCCATAGTGGCTATACTAGTTTACATTCCCTCCTTTCTCCCTGTAGTCTTTTCAGCATTTATTGTCATGTGATTTCTTGATGCTAGCTGTTCTTTCTATAGTAAGATGGAATCTGTGTTTGAATCTGCGTTTCTTTAATGACCAAAAATGTTGAACATTTTTTCATGTATTTATTAGCCATTTGTACTTTTTCTGAGATGTGCCTGTTACATTGAGAATTATTACTGACTGCTTCATTGTATTGTTTTTCTGTTGTGGATTCCTTTAATTTTCTCTTTTGCTCAGCTGCTTACCCTGATACTATATTCATTCTGGTAGGGCCTTTGGCTTTGATCTTTTCATTGGCTCTGTCTAGGATATCCTTGAGTATTTTTTGCTCAAGGTTTGACAGTCATGAATTTAAGGTGTTCTTTGTAGTAGAAGGTCATAATTTCTCCCATCTGTTTTGAAATATATTTTTGCGAGATACAATAATCTGGATTGAAGTTGTTTTCTTTCAGAGCTTAGTAACATCTTCCCAAGTTCTCCTGGCCTTTAAGGTTTGTGCTAAAATGCAGTAATTCTAATAGGTTTACTTTTATAGATAATTTGGTGTTTTTCTCTAACAGCTTTTTAAATTCTATGCTTTTATTAGAATTATTGCGTCTTAGTTTTTGACTGATGTATCATGGAGAAGTTCTTTTCTGATCATGGCTATTTTGGGGATTTATATATCTTGCTTACTTATATGTTGAATTCTTTCCCATGCTTGGAAGGTTTTCTGCTATGATATTTGGAAACTTTTTATGGATTTATGCCATCTTCTAATTTTTCTGTAGTTCAGATTAATCTTAGGTTAGTCATCGTGTCATCTAGCCACTGGTTGGATCCGTTTCCTGGTCTCTCTCTCTGTTTCTCTCTCTCTCTCTCTCCTTCTCTCTCTCTCTCTTTGGTATCAGGGATTAAATTTAGGACCTTGCACTTGCCAGGCAGACAGAACACCACTAAGCTAAGTCCCTAGCCTCCTGTGATCTCTTGTTTTAGGGTATCTCTGACTCTTACCAAAACTAGCCTTTGGGCTTATTAATTTTTTTCATTGTCTTTTTTTTTCTAATGTGCCTGATTTTTCATTTTTATTTCACTGTTTTCTGTTTCAGTTCATTCTTATTTCCTAACTTTTTTTTAATACTCAGCTTTTTCAGTCTGAATTTTTGTTTTCTGAAAGATGTGTTCAAAGCCATAAAGTTTCCTCAAAGTATTACTTTAGCTCTGTTCCATAGATTTTCATTCACATGCATTGCTTTTAGCTTTATTCATTTTGTAATTTTATATTCATTTTGTAATTTCCCCTTTAACGTGAGGTTTATTTTATAGTATGTATTTTTAAAATTCTTGACATTTTTCTTTAGTGGCGTATGTTACTGATGTCTTTTTATTATGGCCAGCGAACAGGCCACATGAACTTGGTACTTTGGAATATCTGAGACCTTTTTTGTCATTGTACTTGGTATATTTTATGAATGTTCCATATGTGCTCAAGGGATATGGTTTGAAAATGTTTTAATACACAATATACACATACAGTGTGTTCTTACAATGCATACAGATTCAGTATATGTAGTATATTCATGTTGCTTAGTTCTTCTGTGTGTCTGATAATTTTTTCCTTTCAGTTTTGCTAGTTGATTCATTATAGTCAGACTGTTGTCTTTTGAGTTGAGATGTGTATATGGTTATAATTTTTATATTTTCCTTGTTATTTCTTTTTGGCATATACTGTGTGTGTGTGTGTGTGTGTGTGTGTGTGTGTGTGTGTGTGTGTGTATTCCATCAAAAAAAGTATATACATTTGAGTAAAAGAAAAACCCACAACAACACTGCCACCTCTTAGAGAAGAAATTGAAAATGCATGTGCAGCAGTCTCAATGGAAACTTTGACCTAGGTCACTCAAGCAGCAATTCATGGTACTAGTGTACTAGTAAGTCTGGAAGCTCACAGCCACCACTTTAAGCACGTCTTGTAATTGTAGAGGTAACTTGTATTATTCTCATGATGTCTCGATAAATTTACTATTAAAATAATTATACAAGTTTTTTTTTTTTTTTCCTGAAATGTGTATACATTGTTTGGCAGACTGTCTGTGTGTGTATGTCTGCATGTATATACTATACTTATATCTTGTACTTTCTTTTACCTTAAATCATTTGTTTCTTTGTTGAAATTACCTGTGTTTTCCTTTCACTTGTCTGATATGATCTTTTCTTTCGCTATTTTCAAACTTGCCACATCATTTTACTTTAAATGTGTCTTTTGCAGATATATGGTACAGGATCTTGGTTGAGACTCTGTCTTTGATTAGTGAATTTTTTTTTTTTTTTTTTGAGACAGGGTCTCACTTTGTGGTTCAGGCTGGCCCTGAGCTCAGCCTCCAACTCACATCACAGCAATCCTCCTGCCTCTGCCTCCTGAGTGTTGGGATTACAGGCGTGAGCCACCACGCCCGGCACTGGTATGTGGTATTGGTTGCCGCTGGGGTGAATCTCCACACCCAGTATTGTTATGTGGTTACCGGGGATTGAACCCGGGTCCTTGCGCTTGCAAGACAGGCGCCGGAACCACTGAGCTATATCCCCGGCCCTGATTAGTGAATTTTAAGTGGCATATATATATATATGGAATTGTGACCATATTAGGACTTCTGCCATTTTAGTTTGTGTTTTCTATTTACCAGTATTTCTAAATCTTTTTTGGGGAATGCTCTTTTGAGTTGAATTTTCCTGTGCTGGATTTTAAAACTGTACAGTGTGTTTAATTCTTTTGCAGTTCTTAATCTGGATTATTCATGAAATTATTAAGATTCATTCACGTGTTTAATTTTTCCTGTTAGTTTATTTTCCATTCTTTTTTTTTTTTTTTTTTGCTTGCTTGCTTTCTTTTTCCCCTCCTCTCCCCTCCCCTCTCTTTTCCTTTTTGTTTTTTGGAAATGACAGGGTTAGAATCCAGTCCTTGTGCATGCTAGGCAAGTGCGCCACTGTTGAGCTACACCTTTTGCTCACTCGCTTTCTTTTTCCTTTTAGAATAGAATTGATTTTTTTCTTCATTTTTTGTTTTAATTTCCTGGCCTATCAATTTCTAGAACCTATGGTATCTGTCAAACACTTTAAAAGTCATCCTTCCCTTCCCCCACCTTGTGGGTGTCATCTACCGTTTGGAATAATATTCCCTTCAAGGACTGTGGTCCATGGCAAGCAGACTCAGTGTTTCCTGGTATCAAGTCATAAACTCCCAGTGGCGGAGGGCCAGTAATATATGTTTCATCAAACCCTCCAGAAGCTAACCGAGTACATAAACCACTGGTTTAGAATTTTGTATCATGGCCAAGCATAGTTGTACACTTCTGTAATTCTAGTACTCTAGAAGGCTGAGGCTGGTGGATCATGAGTTTGGGCAATTTATTTATTGAAACAATATTTTAAAATAAAAAAAATGAAAAGAGTTAGGGATAAGGTCAAGGTGAAGGCCCTGGGTTCAGTCTCCAGGACTGAAGTGGGGGAGATTTTTACTCTTGTCTTGTTTCTCTGTATTACCTGCTTTGAGTATTTGGAGGTTTATTATGCTGTTTTTATCCATCTGGAATACTGTATACAGCCCAAGATCTGGTTGACCTCCAGGCTGGGGCCCATTGGCTCTGGCTAGTGGTGTAGGCTTCAAGTCCTGTGATCACTTCCAGAACATTGAAGGTGACTTACGTGACATGGATTGTATTCCTCCTCTTCCATAGCACTTTCATGTTCTTGACCCCTGTTAGTCAGTGAGATCCATGAAGGTGCAACCTGGGTATCACTGAGTTTTTACTAGAAATAAAACATCTGAGAGCCCTACCCACACCTTCTTGCTCAGAATTTGCAATTTATGAGACCACCAGATGATTTATATGCACACTAAAGTTTGATAAGTCCTGCTCTAGAACTTTTCGAGGGAATCATTGGCTTAATTCACTCATATTTCAATTAAGTGACTCCTTCCTTCTGAATTGAACTTCCTAGAACACACAAGGCTGGGTTGCTGGGGCATGGCACATACTCTGTGCCTTGCAGGGGAGATTCCTCTGCTTTCTACCAAGCCTGTTTCAAACCAGCTCCTTTTTACCACACAGTTTTCTGATAGTATCAGTCATCTGCTTTCCAAAGTGATTATATAATAAAACAGAAAACTGGAAGTGGACCAGAGAAGTGCTAATAGCAGCCCAAGGACAGTTGGGATTGGGACCAGTTGTTAGCTGGGCAGCAGTAAGAGACCAGAAAGACTCATAGAATTGCATGCTGGGCCAGTCTGGATTCTCCATGGTAGATCACTGAGGGATGAAAGGTTCACTGCCTCACATGGATGTGATGAGACATGGCTCACCAGTGGGGTTAAGGTGTGGTTCCACCCGGGCTGTAACCATGTCAAGCAAGTCCAAGACCAAACACTTGGAAAATTACCTTTAGTAATCCTTTCTCCTTGTAATTGTGCTGGTTCTTTGGTATATACTCTCCAGAAAACAGCAGATTGTGGTGCGTTAGAAGGTGTAGTTTTCCAGATGGGCTGCCTTAGAAGTATCCAGATGCTATCCGCTGTCCTGGGTGGTGGCTGGCAGCTCATGGCCTGGGGCTCATGGTCTGGTTTGGAATTTGCTCCCCCATTTTCTCAGCTATGAGACCTTAGCCTGTTTCCTCTGTAAAGGTGGTGATAAAACTACACACCTTGGCAAGACTCCTCTCAGGGTGGGGCCTTATATACCAGTCTGAGTTTTTTAGCTTCAAAATGAAAAAAAAGTTAAATATTGTGGCATTGCCAGCTCACCAACAGAAACTACTCTACATTAAAAGAATAGTACCGGTCATGACCCAGCCCCAGAGAGCTCATTGTTAGTACTGAGGTCTCAGTAACCCCCGATGCACTTTATTGTTTGTATTTCTTTTGTGCTTTCTCCCGGATTTTTTTTCCCTCTGTGCGATTTAAAAATCTGTCTACATGTCAAACCAGCTTGGTTTGTAGAATGGATTATGAAGGTCTAAGCCCGCTTCCTGGGTGTGAGTAGCTTCCACCTCCAGTGTTCAGTGGGCAAATGAAAAATACGAGTCATGTAACATTGGCACCTTGTAGTTTTTAATATTTGGAGGCAGGCTTCCCACACAGAAGAGGAATTTTGCAGTAGAAGTCCTTACACCCAGATGGTGAAAAAATTCGTTAGAGGAAGGATCTTGATTCTTCATTTTGATTGAGACTAGTAATCGTCAGTATTTTCTCCTCCCACCAGGCCTCCACAGGGTCCAAATTTAGCTCAGAGTTTACCACTTTTGTGCAGAGTGAGGCTCCATTTATGGACTGTGCTTAACTCTAAAGATAAGAACCATTTCTCCTTGCTTTACACAAGTACAGCTAGTAGAAGACAATGGAGCGTGTAGCTGGCGAGAACATTTGGAGGACACTTTGCGACTCTCTGGCCAGCTAGGGTCTGCTCTCAGGGGTTGCTGACAGCAGGGAGCAGAATACAACTTTAGGGACATGTGACTGACCTGTGAGGCTCTGAGTTTATTGTTCTTGGAGATGGTTTCTGAGTAGGTGTCTCTTACTTGACAGCACATTCAGGTTGTATGCTCAGCCCATTGTCCTGAACAAATGTTGAGTGGGGGACTGGGAGAGGTGACGGAGTGGCTAATATTAACATTTCCTATTGTGACATGGAATTTGGAATTGGAATTGCAAATGTAGGCGATTCATACAAATTCACACACATTCATCTAAATGACTTTTAGATAAAAATGCAAGTTAGAAGAAATGATAAAATATTGGTACAGAACATAAATCGAAGATGATTTCAGAAGCAATGTGAAGAAATTGTATATTGTTCTGGTTTTAGGGTTTTTTTGGCTTTTTAAAAAGACAGGGTCTCATCCTATAGGTCATGCTGGCCTTGCACTCACGGATCCTCCTTCCTCAGTCTCTCACATGCTGGGATTACAGGCGTGTGCCACCATGCATGGCTTGACGCAAGGAAACTTTTTGATAAATTTTAGATTTCAAGATGAAGAAGAGGGCTGAGGATTTAGTTCAGTGGCACCCCACCTGCCTTGAAAGTACACAGTCCTGAGTTCTATACCTGGTACCACCAAAGGAAAAAAAGACAACTCAGTTACCAGTAAGGATTTGGTGGTTCCTTGCATTACAAGTGTTCCCAGAGGCCCAGCAAGCCAGAGACTGAGGAGCTAGAGGGCACAATTGGCCCAGGTGTATCTGGGCCTCCAGTGGATTTTCAGTCCCAGGCAGCCTCCCTGGAGGCTTGAAACCAGAATCCCCTCCACCTGACATTTTGAACCCAGGTACACCAGGTTGAGAATGGTCCATGGATAAGAACCCTGAGAATAAAATTAAGATAGAATGCATGCTTTTTCACATGGTCCATATTGTTATCAGAGTTTGGGATTGGTCAGGGAAAAAAATTTTAAACTTCTGCATCCTACCTTTTTATTTTGAGACAGGGTCTCACTTTTGTAGTTCAAGCTGGCCCTGAGTTCAATCTGTAGCACAGGCAAGCCTTGAACTCACAGCAATCCTTCTTCTACCTCTGCCTCTCCAGTGCTGGGATTACATGCATGAGCCACCACACTCACTACTGTGGTATGTAGTTACTGGGGATTGAACTCGGGACCTGTGCTTGGAAGACAAACACTGGAACCACTGAGCTAAATCCTCAGCCCCTGCATCCTACCTCTTGAATATATTTCATTTTAAAATAAAATAATCTAAAAGTAGCCATTGTACTTGTATTTTCTTTCAAAACATTTTCATTCCCTTATAAAAAGTAATAGTTATTAAGAAAGAGCCTGCCCCTGACCCCCTCTTCCACCCTAGCTACTGCCCCAAAGTAGTCAGTTTCACTCTACCCTCCTTGCAGTTCAGTGCCAGTGCGTACTTATTGAGAGGGAGCGTGAGACATGGGTGAGGATTTAGGCTTCAGAAAGCTCCCCTTGTCCTTCTCCTTTCCAGAACAATCACAGTTCTTTTGTTGGCTTAATTGATTTTCAAATATCAGTATTTGAAAATAACATAAATATTAGTTTTGTGAATACATTCTCTAACATATTCCTTAACTCTCCCCCAGCAACATAGCTCTTGAAGCATGAAAATGCATCTGAAGGCAGGTGGGAAGAACTTTGTCCTTGGTGACACCTCTCTAGCCCCAGCCTAGGGAGGAGGCTGGCCATCTGCCCTCCTGCTGCTCACACTTTATCTCCAAGAGTCCGGAACTCTCTGTAGATTCTTGCTAATGGCATGGGAGTGGCCTTTCTGTAGTAGTTTTCTCATAGAAGCGTCCATGTCTGTGAATCCATCCAAAAGGTCCTCATTCTGTTTCTGGGTTGCAAAACACTTCCCTTGAGTTAGCAAGACAGGGTTGCTCCTCTGGGTGCCCAGCTTGCCTTACAAGGGCTACTGAACTCTCTTCCATTCTAGCACCTCACAGTCTTTTTTTGTTTTCTCCATGGTGGTGGTGGCACTGAAGTTGAACGTAGGCCTTTGCACTGAGCTACATCCCCTAACCTCTTTCTTAGACAGGATTTTAAATCATTGAGTTGCCCAGACTAGGATTGAATTTGCCATCTTCCTGCCTCAGTCTCCCAGAGTATTAGATTACAGATGGGCATCACCCTACCCAGCTCCTGCTTGGTTTTGAGCTCCTTAGAAATGACGAAATGATGCTATCATCCTGCAGGTAGATCTGTAGCACCTGCTTTCTCCTCAAGTTGAGTTTCTGAGATGCATTTGTGTGTATAGTGACTGTGACCTATTTATTTTCTCTCCTATTGAAACCAGTTGTGTGACTGGACCTAGATTTATTTACCCTACCTTTGATTTCTTTGTTGGCTTGTTTCTGTCTTTGTTTTGGTCCCAGTGAGAGGTTTCCTTTAAGCCCGGTGACATTTCATTGTTCATATGTAGGGACAAGACACTTTGTGCCAGCATGGGGACCCTCCCTGTCAATCTCACCCTGTCAGGTGTCTTGGAGGCATCTCCCAGATGTCAATACATAACAGATTTTCTCCAGGGTGAACCTATTTCTGTAGTACAGAGCTGTCGGTCTTTCAGCTGGGCTGGGGTTGATGGTGAGGTTATTACGCCTCTTCTAGGAGACCACCTGAGATCCCTCCAGGTTTCTGCACACGGCTGTCAGAAACCCTTGTCCTTCCCATAGCGGGCAAGGAATCTGCTCCTGTTGTTCTATAGGCCTCAGGGCTCGGTCAGCCTCTCTGTAGCTTGAGATTCAGGATTTTCTGTTTGCTCTTTTGCCTGCTCTGTTGGTCCTGTGAGTTGAGACCCTGCTTTTCTAGACAGAGCAGAAATCACTCAGGTGTGTCAACCTGCTTTGTTAAACTGGAAGTCATGATATCCCTCATTTGTGAGTGGGCATGACTGTGTGTGATACCAGTAGTTGTAATGGAAACGTAGGTTCTTTCTTTTGAAGTGATCCTTTAGGAACTCCTCAAACTAGCCACCATGCATGAACCACAGTGCTCACGTTTATGGACTGCCTTCAAGACAACTTCACCCAGCCTGTTTGGGGGTGATGGGAGGGTGCAGCAGTGGGCTTTGGAGTTAGAGACCTGATTCAGTCCCATCTCTGCGGTGTAGTGGTTGGCTGTCTCCCTTCCCTCACTGAGTTTAAAGCAGCGTGTCTTGTTGGAGGGGAACCCACTATAAAATGAGGTGCTAATGGGTAACAAAAAGCCCAGCAAATGAAGCTTACTGCTGCATCCTTTGCTTGCTGGACTAGGAAGTCATACCCATCTCATTTTCCCATGACCCTCATCTCAGTAGGCTATACATCTGCCTCCCCCTCTGCCTCAATGCTGGGGATGGTGCCTGGGGCCTCACACAGGCTTTCTGCCACTCAGCTGCATCTGCACTCCTGCTTTTATGTTCACATGCAAGAGGACTAAAGTAGACTCCTCATAGATCTTCATGCCCCACAACAGTGATTATGTGCTTCCCTCTCTGCTCATTCATCTCATGCCTTTTTGCTTATAATCGTCCCCTGCACATGGTCATCTCACTTCCGGCTATAGTGAGTTCTGGTGCTAGGGAGATGTCTTCTCTGTGCCTCGGGTACCTTAGCTCAGGTCTTGTCATCCAGCTAGACCCTTTCTCCCTTCTCAGTCTTAAGGGGCTCTGACTCCTCCAAAACCCACACCCCTCCCCCTGTTCCATTGGGTCATTGACTTCTGTCTGTTGGTCTGGTCCTCTTGCCTGCTGGGGGCAGTCTTGAGGCAAGGGACCATGTCTTAAGAGCTCTCTCTATTTCTATAGTGCTGGGGCCCCAGTAGGCACTGGGGAGCACAGCCACTACCCAAGGGTTTCCTAAATACTAGGAGAAAAATTCATCCATTCTTGTCATTGTCACCTCACTCTCCATCAACAAGACCTCTTTATGGGACCACTTTGGAGCCCTGAATTACAAACGGAGACACCAATATGGATAAACAATAAAAGTAGAAAGGAAAGGTACAAAGACAGATTCTATGGTGCTGTGATAGGCCCCCTTCTTATCACTTTCCAGGCTGATAAGAAGCAAGTGGAGTCAAAGACAGCCTTGAGTTCACAGGTGGCATCTGACTGAGTTTTTAGTGGGTTTTTTTTAGGTATTTTATTATTGAAGTTGCAGACTGGTACCTTCTGTGTTCCCTCCATGTTGTAAAAGCAGCTCAGGTCAGCTGGCAGTGAGCAGGACCAGCACAGGTCCTTATGATGGCACGGAGTGAGACTTCACTATCACAGCAGCATAGAATCTGTCTTTGTACCTTTCCTTTCTGCTTTTATTGTTTATCCATATTGGTGTCTCCGTTTGTAATTCAGGGCTCCAAAGTGGTCCCATAAAGAGGTCTTGTTGATGGAGAGTGAAGTGACAATGACAAGAATGGATGAATTTTTCTCCTAGTATTTGGGAAACCCTTGGGTAGTGGCTGTGCTCCAAGCTGGACAGACAGCAGCCAATCTGCTTCCTGCAGCCAGGAATGGAGGCTTTGCTCCTCAGCTAGTGGCTGCCAAAGGCCGCCATTGGGCCAGGTTCAACTGTGTATCCAGTTCTTTCCCTTCACAACAGCTCTTTGTGCCTTTGTTCTACTCTGGCTGATTGTGGGGGAAGCCTGCTGACTCCTCTAGGGTTTAAGGATTTGCTCTGTTTCCTCTACATCTTTACACTTAAATTGACTTCTGGAAGCTTCTGTAGTCCCTTCCCCACCTTGCCTTCTTCACATCATGGGTATCTCTTTGCTTGCTGAAGCCTCCCAGCCCTGCCATGGGTGAGTGGTACATGGCGCCTTGTATGAACTCATCACCTACAACCTGATCCCTGAATCATTCTCCCTCTTCATCCTTTAGTCCTGTAGCTCTACTCAAGTTCCTGGTTGTTTTTGGAGAAGGTCCTTTAGGTTCACTTCAGCAGATGGTCTGTGGCCTCCTCCAGACCGCCAGTCATGGTGGATCTGCCTTGCATTTGTGCCCTTAGACCACCTAGTGCCATAGTCATCTGGGCTTTGTGGGGGGGGTTTTTTTGGGGGGGGACAGGGTCTCGCTTTGTAGTTCAGGCTGGCCCTGAGCTCAGCTGCAAACTCACAACAATCCTCCTGCCTCTACTTCTCGAGTGCTGAGATTACAGGCAGGAGCCACCATGCCCTGGACTGTGGTTTGTGGTATTGATTGCTGGTGGGCATGAGTCTTCACGGCCAGTGTTGTTGTATGTGGTTACCAGGAATTGAACCTGGGCCCTTGCTCTTGCAAGACAGGGGCTGGAACCACTGATCTAAATCCCTAGCCCCCTGAGCTCTGGTTTTGATGGCTGGCATATCTCAGTATGGTGGCTCTTAACTCTGTAGCCCAAGCACTTTGCACAGGGCCTTGCATATCATAGGCATAGAATTCAGTAAATGTCATATTTTTGAAGTATCTGTGGAAGGAATAAAAAGAAACCCCCCCCCTTATTTTCTTCAGGAGTCAAATGCATGACTTTCATCCACTTTTCAACATAGAAAAGATGTTTTCAACACAGACTGGCCTTTGTTGATCTTACATAACTGGGCCTGATGGAGACTATCATGAAAAATGAGGACAGGTTACCTCGGAAATCAGCTGTTTTGAATTAAATAAAGCAGAGTGAGGTTTGAATCAGGTGGAGTGATTAGATGAGATTTAACCATTTGAGGTTTAATTCTCTGGGTTCTTCTAAACTCCAAAGTAGTATATTTTCATAAATGAGTGTAGCATGGAGAAGACAGAGGTGAGGTTGTCATCCCCACTATGTTAACTGAGCTCTCCTATTACTTTGATTGTTGCAAGATTTTAACATTTTCTTTGATCTTCCTGGTGGTTTGTGGAGATCACCTTCATCATGCTTAACTGTAAGGACTCGGAGGCCAGGAGCATGAAGTCTGACCATTGAGATTGGGTGCACCTGTGGCACTCTGTCTCTGAGTGGTTGGGGGCAGAGCTCAGCCCTGACCCTTAGGTGGCCTGCCTCCTCTGTGCTGCACTGGTTTGCATGTTCTGTAACCAGCAGCTCCCAGCTGTCCACCAGCAGCTCACTTTTTGCAGAGACAGTATGCTTAGCTGACCAGATGAAAACTTATTAATGCAACTAAATAGGAAACAAATCCACTAGACCCTGCAAGACTTACTGAGCTGACGTCTGTCTCTGTGGGCTGCAGGGCCCCAAATCTGACTCCAAACATGGTAATGATGACTTAGTAAATCACCAATGGTGGACACTTTGGCTAGGAATAAGAAAAGGACTTGGCTTTGGCCAATGGCTGGCTTGTGATGAATTAAGGGGCAGCAGTACAGCCAGATCAGCTGGCTCCTACATGTTTTCTCTGGTCAGATTTGGAAAAGATGGCCCCACTTACACCCCTTTTCTTCTATGATCAATTTGCACAGGCTCTTGTAGGAGCTAAATGTCACATTAGAGCCAGTGAGGGGCCATCAGATAGTATGGTCCAGTACGGAGTCACATGCCATGTCCAGGGCCCAGTCTGGCATGCAGTTTAAAGCTGAGAACACATGAGACCCAGGCACTCTATACTCAGTGCAGTCTGAGTGCTAACAGTGTTTGCAGGCCAGGAGTGAGGCTCTGTGGTACAGGGCTGGCCTAGCATGCATGGAGCTCCAGGTTTAACCCCAGCCTGCAAAAAACAAAACAAAACAACAACAACAAAAACACTATATTTCCATTGTAATGGAGAAATAGAGTCCACTACCAAGCCTGATTTTTAAAAAATGTAGTACCTGGATTCCTAAAGGTTATAACAAATCTGAAACAGATGGACCAATACCCAGCTGCAGACATTTTAGTTCCTGTTTTCTGGGGATGGTAGGGGTTCCACACCAGATGCTCATTTTGTGTTTGTCACTTCCTTCATGTCTCTGCTCAGGCCCTCCCTCTCAGAGAGTGTCCTGGGAACCCTGTATGAGAGGGCATCCCCTCCAGGCCTCTCTTCCTCTACTTTCTTCTCCAGTAACTTATCATTGTATTAACCCACCATTTATAAAACCTGTCTTTTCTCTTCCCCACCCCTGAACACATAGACCCTGCAAATCAGGACTTTGTTATCAAAATTCACAACAGTAACCACCTGGTGCACACTTTGTTGAATAACTGGTCCTGACCTGTACAGTTTAAGGAAGGTAAAGACTTTTGGTGGGGGAGTAGAACTGGGAACGAACTGAGGATCCTGCACTTGCCAGGCAGGTAAACAACACTATTGAGCCTCATCCCCAGCCCGGTAATGGCTTTTTAATTGCCAAAATGGCTTCCCACTCATGCATCCAGAAAACCAAGGCTGTTGCTGGCCTTTTCGTAGTTGAAGAAATCCTGTACCATTCCACTTTTTAGCTTTAAAGAAGGTCATATGGCTAATGATTGAAAATGGATTGGCAACCAGAGGGTCTTTGGAAGCTGAACTTAGACTTCAGGCTGTGTTTTTGTTTATACTCTTGTCATTAATGTGCCTGCACAAAAGCCCCGAGCTGCAGGGAGACCAAGGAAGGGGCCCTTCCCTCCACCTGAGCAGGATTGAGGCAAGGTTCATGATTAACTCAATGATGTCTTAAATGCCATTTCTGGAGGCTGAAAGCATTAACTTTTAAAAAATGATTTAAAATTACCAATTGACCATATCCGGGGCTGAACCTGAATGAATCAGCTCCTTTTAAAAATATCTTTTCTCAACAAATTGCTTCCTTAACATTTTAATTTGTTGATCATAAAGGAAGCTTGCCAAATATTAGCTGTTCTTTTCCATTTCCTACTGCTTCAAGCTCTCCTTATTTGGCATATTTCAGTGGAGCTGTAAGGTCACTCCCTATTTTTCTTCCCAAATAACTGTATTTATTACTGTCAAGTATTGGCGGGTTTGATCCAGCTGTCATCAGAGCATTTGGAAATACTATTTTTTGCCAGAATGCTGATTTAATGATCTAGTACTGACATGGCTTGTTTCTCTGCTGACTTGATAACTTGTTGAGTAAACTCCCTCTTCTCGCTGAACAGCAGATCTCTCACCCCCCCACCCATAAGGCTTTATGGGTAGTGGACAGAAGTAATATGTTCTTTTTTCCCCTTCCCTCTCCTCTCTCCCCTTTCCTTCTCTCCCTTCTTTTTCTTCATCTTTTCTTTTTTGGAAGACTTAGATTGGTAATAGAGGACCTTGCAGAGGACAGCATTGCTGTTTGGTATTTTGCAAGATACTTAAGAAGATTTTTCCTCCTGGAAAATTTCAAACATATACAAGATGAAAGTAATTAGCCCCCATATGGTGTTCCCCCACCTTCATCAGTTAACAGCTCATACCCAATCTTGTTACATCTCTTTCCCCACCCTCTCTTGGGATTTGTGAAAGATCACTTTATTTCATTCATAAATATTTTAATATGTATATCTAAAAGGCAATTTTTAAAAAATACAGTCCTGTTATAACCCTGCAGACTGTACTAGGCAAACAAAGAAGCCTGCCTTTCTCAACTGCCCTGGGGCCTGGGTAGCTGCTGCTCTGTTTGCAGCCTCAGTTTCTCCATTTGTATGCCTAGAGAGTTGTACCAGTTCTTCTACCTTTGGGCCTCTTGCATCTGAATGAGTGAGGCCCAGACCTACATTAGCTCTGGCTCTGTTCATCTGGCTTTATTCAGCAGGCAGTGGTGTCTGGATCCACCCATCCCTACTGGCTGTGGAACTTGGGATGTTTAGCTGCATCCCTCTCTAGAGCTGAAAATGTGTTCTGCTCATTCTTTTGGTATCTGTGGATTGTGTCACATCTCCTGAAGTCTCCTTTGCAGCCCATGTTGATCATCTGAAATGCTGTGCAATAGTTGATTGTCTAAGAGCCAAGGCTTCTGAGGGTATTCTGTCCACATTTGGCAGCTCTTTGTGAAGTGTCAGTAACAGATATCAGCTTTGCAACCCATTTCACCTCCATTTTTTGCAACTGAAACACTGCAGTTATTTGGACTTTATAAACTGCAGAGCTAGCTCAGAGCTGTTTGGTGCCTTTTGTAACCCTAGGACCTCCTGCCTTTCAGGGAAAGGCAGTGTCATAGCCCTTGAATCCAGCAGGGGTTGGGCAGGTAGAAGGCTGGGGGTCAGTGCTGTAAGGGCAGGGTGGGGCAGGGTAGAGAACAAGTCCAGACCTGATTTGGTGGTAATGGGACGCACTGCGCCTTGAAGCATGTGTAAGATTTTTCACATGCCCAGGCTGGCTGGTAACTGTGTGTCAATCACTGGTAATCCCACTACCAGAGTAATAATCACCGTTAACCTTGTGATTCATTTCCTTTTTTTTTTTTTTTTCTCTGACTCTGTGGATTTACAATATCCACTCATATAAACTCATCAGACATCCACTGAGCAGCTGGTTCAGCTCTTCTTGGCTCTGAGATGCCTGACGCAGGGGGCAAGGGGTCGGGGTCACGTCGTCAAGATGACTCCTGCCCTCAAGTGGCTAATGCCTTTGTACATTGATGTAAGTTATGTGTATATAGTAGTAGATGAAGTTTGTGTTCTGTTGTTGGCTTTGCACAGGATACCCGGGCATCCGAAGAATCATCCTCCTTCCCTTCCAGCCATTGGTTGCCCTTCAGCTTGACAGAGAGCAGCTGTCTGTGCAATGTGATCTGCCCAAGGCAAGGCCCAGGGCAGGCCCAGAAGGTGCTTGAAGAAATCCAAGCTCTTTAGCCTGAGTCCCCTAAGAGTGTCTACCTTCTTCCCCTCCCCTTGCTTGTGAAAGGGTGGGGTTTCCTCTGCTTGAATGGTTACAGTGACCTTACTTGCATTGAGGGACGGATGATCCTAAGGTGATATATAACTCAAGCACACCCGAGATAGTCCATCACCAGCCTTGTGGAAGGGGTACCTATGTCAGTACCTAGGGTTAAAAGCCTTCCATGTATATTTGGAAATGTCATGTCAGAAGTTTAGAGACCAAAAAGAATAAAGACCCTCTTATTCATTGTTAAACTTGTCAGGAAATTTGGTTCCAGATGATATTTTTTTTTCACTACAGTATTTTCTGTTTCGCTCCCGTCCACTCCCCTCCCCTTCCCTGTTTTTGTCATATTGATAATTGAATTCAGGCCCTGTGCACTGAGCTACATCCCTGAACCTTTCTAATTTTTAAAAATTTGACACAAAGTTGACTAAGTCAATAGTTTTTAAAAAAATACAACCACAAAAACCATTAATCACTCCCTCCCCAAATCATTAATATCAAATGTCCAGTCAGTACTCTCCATTTACCCATAAATGTCATAATTTTTAAAAATTCTTTGACTCAGAATCCTGGTGAGGTCCTGTTGTAACTAGTTCATAGGTCCTATTTAGAACCCCCGCCCCATCTATTTCTGACTCTGAAGACCATCAGAATTTTTCTCTGGGTCACTTCCTAAATGATAGTATGTGCCTGTATTGAGGGTCAAGAGTTACATAATATATGTGTCATGGCATTTTGTTTTATTTTTTCTAATTTTTATAGTAATATAAAATGTACTGTTTTATCCATTTTTTGAATACACAGTTCAGTAGTGTTAATTACATTCATTTTGATGTAAACCATCCATCCACAGAACTCTTTTCTTGAAAAATTGAAATATTCTTCTTTAAACAATAGTTTCTCATTTCCCTTCTCCCAGCCCTGGGCAGCCATTGTCCTTTTTGTCCCTATAAATTTAACTTACTAGGGACTTTATGAAAGTAAAGTCATGTGCTATTTTGTCTTTTTGTAACTGGCTTATTTCATTTAGCATGATGTCCTCACAGACTCATGCATGTAGCACATCTCAGAAATGTCCTTTAAAGCCAAGCACAATGGCATACTCCTGTGGTCCCAGCTGCAGAACCTGAGGCAGAAAGAGCAGCTTGAATCCAGGAGATCCACTAGGGCAACGTAGCCAGATCCATCTCAAGCATACATGTCATTGGTGGGGGTGGTAAGGTGGTGGCTGCCTGTTCTTATTTTTAAAGACTGAGTAATAATTGCATTGTATATTATGCTATATTTTTCTTACCACTCATTTACCAGTGGACCTGTGGGTCTCTTTAGCTTTTAGCTATTAAAAACAGTGCAGCTGTGCAGCCGGGTTATCTTGAGAGCCTTCTTCAGTTCATTTGTATACTTTATACCCAGAAGTAGAACTGGTAGATCATATGACAAATCTATTTGTAATTTTTTTTTTTTTTTTTTTTTTTTTTTTTTTTTTTTTTTTTTTGAGACAGGGTTTCGCTTTGTAGTTCAGGCTGACCCTAAGCTCAGCCTCAAACTCACATCACAGCAATCCTCCTGCCTCTGCCTCCTGAGTGCTGGGATTACAGGTGTGAGCCACCACGCCCGCACTGTGGTATGTGGTACTGATTGCTGCTGGGGTGAATCTCCATGCCCACTATTGTTATGTGATTACCGAGGATCAACCCAGGCCCTTGCTCTTACAAGACAGGCGCCGGAACCACTGAGCTATATCCCCGGCCCTATCTGTATTTTTTTAAGGATCTTCACCACCAATGCTCAAGTGTTACAGTTTCTCCATATCTCGCTAATTCTTTATTTTTTGTATCACCTTTTGTTATTGTTCGTGGTTATTCTAATGGATGAAATAGTATCTCATTGAGGTTTGGAGTTGCAATTTCCAGTACATATTGGTTATTTTCAATACTCATTTCAACTTTATTCTTTAACTAGAGGTGCTTCATGATGGGAATATATTTAGTGAACCATCTTAATTATTTTTTTTAAAGAGAAGTAGTAATTAGCCCCATTATACTTACAATGTATTAAAATTTTTAAATTTTTTTTGTAGGATTAAGCGAGTTAGACCAATTTTCCTAGTTTATCAGGAAGAATCCAAAATCTAGAAGGACTGAGGCTTTCCCTGGGACAGGGTAAGCATGAAGAGAGCCCAGCTCGGGGTTCTTCTGCCTGTTTAGCCATCCCCACCTCGTCTCCCAGGCCCTGTGGTCCTCTGGGGGAGGCCAGGTGCACAAAGCCTTGCTTGTCTGGCTGCAGATGCCCACCGGCAGTTGCTCTTGTTATAGAGTGGTTATTCTTATTTGTCAGGGAACCCAGAACAACTGTTTTTATTCTTTACAGTGGATGTTTATGCCCATGACCTTTTGAGAACATATTTCTGGATGCTGTGGAGGCATTGATGTTCATGCAGATTAGCTAAATTAATTCCTTATTCTTTTGGCCAAATGGCCTGGCTGCTCCTTTAATAATTTCACTTTGTAGAGTCACTGTGTTACTCATGCTGTTAAATGTTTATTGGTAGTACAGTGTGATTTTGTGTATTATTTTCAGATGACACAAACGCCTCTTGGCAGAGAATGGCCAGGTAGCCACTGATGGGGACAACCTGCATCCATTTGTCCATCTGTATGTAGTTTCTGAGCACAGGATATTCACGTAGGTGGGCGTGTGTGCATATGCCATACAATTGCATGCATGTATTACATCCTGTTTGCTTCAGGCCTTATGCAGGTTTATTTACTCATTCATTAAGCTAATTTTTTTACCATTTGCTGAGAGCCATGCACAGTAGTAGGCACTGAAGATTAGTGCTGAAGAATGACTGTACGTGCCCTCATAGGACTTGAATTTTGCATTTTAGCTCTTCAGGAGTAGCCAGTACTTCTTTTTGAGAGACCTTAGCAAGGCAGGCATCCTTGACATCTACCAAAGAAAAGATACTTAGAATGTTTGTTTTACAGTCTTCAGCCTAAGGAATCATAACCAACCCTTTATTGCAGACATGAATGCTTATTTCGAGAATTCATATTAAACTGGAGTAGATAAATGAGTAGGCATCATTGTTTGCTGATCATTCATGGTTGGTAGAATGAACAACTCATTAAATTGTTGGTAGCAAATAAAAGTAGAATTTCAATCCCGAGGCAGTCTAAGCAACACAGAGCCATAAAATGCAGAGTTAAAGGTGATTCTACTTTGCCCTGTGAGTGTTTGATTGACTTCAAAGCCAAGTAAGAAGGCAGCAGAGTGGCCTTGGGGTAAGTGGCCATATAGTATAAATAAGAAAGGTCTGAAAGTTTCATGCAAGTGTACACTTCTAGGGTGACTTAATCTTCCTTGGTGATAATTAATGTGCCCTCTCAGCACAGTGTTTTACTTCTGTTTTCTTTTATATGCTTAATTTTACAAAGAGAAGAAGCAGCAGTAGATGAAATGTCAGTGGTTCTTCCCCCAAGGCACCTTCTGGAACATGTGTGGTACAGCCGGCTTGGATAGCAGTGTCCTGATTGATTGGAGGGCTCCCTCCCCATGCAGTTTTAATGCTAGACTGTTTATTAAGGGTAGCCATTGATCAGTGAGTCTTGTGGCTGGAGCTGCAACTGTCCTGAATTGTCACACGTTATGTATAGGACACTGGTGGGATGTTGAGCAGCACCATGTGCAGCTTTCCTTGCACCCAGGGCAGGGATGATTATATCGGGAGGTATTTTTCCTTTTCTGGACCTTTCCATAGGGCTCACACTCCAGATAACTTGCTGTTCTCTTTCTAAGCTAACCTCTCTCAAATCACTGACATCCACTGTTGCCCCCAGGTTGAGGAGTCCAAAAGCCAATCCTGCTGGATGTGGTCACATGATGGTGCAGGTATTGTCCTTGGCTTTAAATCTGATCTTGTGTCTCTTGTCTTCTGGCCACACAGTCTGGAGTGAAGCTGATTTTTGCTCCCCTCTTACCCTGCCCAAGGGAACTTGGTCCTGTCAGGCATGGGCACCTCCTCAGGTACACATTTGGCTGCTATGTCCTGTGGGTGTTTAGGGGACAGAGTCTTGCACTCAGCCTTTTCTCCAGTCTTATTCTCACAGTGAGACTGAGGCCCATCCAGGTGCCAGGCAGTGTCTGTGTGTTGGACACACCTGTGTGTCTTGTACACTGGATGTACAAGTTCTTGGGAATTCGGGGGTACATACTGGACACATAGTGCTGGACCCACAGTCACTGCACACTCGCCCCCACTTTGTGGAGCCCATTATGTGGTGATAGGATGTTTGTGGGGAAAATTCTCGGTATAGGAGTGGGTCCCAGTTAAATGAGTAGCACAAGAGTCATTGGGGAGCAAAGTGCTTTAGGGTTCTGCAGGGGAGAAAGAGGAACCTCTGAAGTGGGGGTGAAGAGACAGATGCCTCTTCTACAGGGGACAAAAGCTCTGTCTTGGAACAGGACATTCAGTGCCCCCAGTGCCTTTGCATGTGTCATGGCTCACTCTGAAAAGCAGTGGGGGAGAGGCTGGAACCCTCATAGGAGTCAGAAAGGTTGCAACAACGCACCGTAGGTGGGTACTGTGGGAGGTGGTGTGGCCAGTGTGAGGACTTCTCCAGCCTTGGAGGATGAGAGACAGAGAGCTTCCAACTTGGACTAGAGAAAGTTGACAGAGTAATACCTGCGAGCAGACCAGGAGGATGGATTGGGAGCTGTAGGACTTTGCTCTTTTTGAGAGTGAGAACCGGCTTCCTTCAGTCACTCACCCTCAGCCCTCTTGCTTAGACCCACAGTCCTCCTTTGTGGCCATGTTTTCCACTTCTCTTTCAGGTACTCCTTTGTGGCCAGCTGTTGGTCTGCCCACCTTCTCCCACATTACCAATACTCCTGCGTTCTCCCTTTCAGGCCTACCGCTGCTTGGAAAGCAGGTGTTCTTGCTATCTGGCCTACTCTGCTCTGGATCACTCTCCCCAGGCCTCCCCGAGACTGCCACTGGCTGTAGGATTGTCGTCTGCTTTCTGGCAGATGGCCACCTTTGAAATTACTACAGTATTTTACTCCAAATCCTTGTCCCTTTGCTCCTTGTAGGTGTTTCCTTAGGTCAACCTTCTCAGAGTAGCTGCTGGGCTCTGCTGGTTGGTTTTATGGATCAGAAAGCCCTGTGCCGGGGTCCTGCTATTGACAGTGAAAGTCCAGACTTGGTGGTGTCCTTTCCCTGCCTTCCACAGCGCTCTGGTCTGAAAGCTAGTGACCCTGGTAACATGACTTTAAAGGGAAATACTAGAGCTCTCTTGATGTGGACTGTAGACAGGGAAATATACCCAAAGTGGCAGAGCTGGTTCTACAGGATTTTTCCAACTCTTTGTGGTAGAGTGTTCATTTTTAAAGTTGTTCAGATAAAGCTGTGAGGGCAGTATAGTATAGAGTTGCGGGGCTTGTTTGTTTGTTTCTTTGTGGCACTGGGGATGGAAACCAGGACTCCATGATGGTAGTGAAATGCTGTAGTACTGAGCCTACCTTCCCTACCCCCCCATGAGTTCTTTTTTTAAAAACTGGCAATAAGTTTAGAATAGATGCTTATGAAGTCTGAATAAATAATAAAACAAGGCCTACATAGTGCCATGTACACGTTACTTTCATACATACTTCCTGAAGCGGAACTCACCTGTCTTGGCAGAGCTGGAGGTGGGGCAGTGGGCATCGCTAAGCCAGAACAACAGTGCTCTTCTCTGATGTTTTCTTCTTCAGGACCTGCAGCAAGTCATCATTTCAGTTGTTTTTTGTACCCTTCTTTTTGTGTATTTTAGTGTTCCTAAGCATCTGGAGGATTAGTTCTAGGGCTTTTATATAAGGCACTTTTTAAAAATATGTCCCTTATATAAGATGATATGGTATTTGCATAGAACCTACGCACATCTTCCTGTGTACTTTAAATCATCTCTAGATGACTTATACCCAATGCGATGTGGATGGCTGTGTAAGTAGTTATTATACTGAGATGTTTGGGGAATAATTACAAGAAAAAAAAGTCTGTACATGTTCAGTACAGACAGTTTTTTGCTTTGAATATTTTCAGTCCATGGTTGGTTGAGTCAGATGGTGTGGAACCATGGATGTGGAACCCGCGGATGCAGAGGGCTGACTGATCATCCTACCCATGGGTTGGGAGGTTGTGTAGTTATAGTGCTGGGCCTCTGTGACTTGCTTGTGCTGTTCAGAAATAGGGGGCCCATCAGAACAGAATACAGACTTCACTGTTGACCTTGGACTCACAGGACTGAGGGCATGATATCAGTTTCATGGTACCATTAACAAATAAAAGCCTTTTTTTTTTTTAAAAGGTCTGTCTGTCATAGTAGCAGAGTTTTAAGTATAGGGTAGCAATGGTTGGCCAGGATGTCAGGCATTCCAAGTTTGTTTTGATAGAAAAACAAGCCAAAAGGGCCACTTGAGATCAGTTTGTTGAAGGTAGCGCCATACATGGGTCAGTCACTTTCCGGTGTGAAATGTGCATTTATTGGACACGTGTACAGGAGACATGTACAGAAACGTTCATTGCCATATATTAGAGTACACAAGGAAGAGCTGGGCATGGTAGTGCACACCTATAATCTCAGACTTTGGGAGGCTGAGGCAGGAGGATCAATAGGAGTTCGAGGTCAGCCTGGGTTACATAGCAAGTTCAAGAGCAGCCTGAACTGCCTATTGAGAGAGACCCTGTTTCATTAAAAATAAAAATGACTGTAGTACACAGTTTGAGGGGGGGCATCCATGGAGGGTGGTAGCCATCCTTGAGTGGAATTCTTGCTAGAAGTAATGGCATTGGTAGTACCGGCCACTTTTGTGGATGACCATGGCTACACAGCAGAAGAGAGCAGCTGGAGGTCATGTGTGGGATGATCCTATGGACAAAGAGCTAAACATGTGAGCCAATAACCATATCTTGCTAATGGAGCCATAAACAGCCGCAAATATAAAAAAGTTGTTTTGGAAGGAGATAAATTCCAAATTCTGGAAAGTGAGTATTTTGGGGAGGAGGTGAGAAAATAGAGTGGGAGAGATACAACCAGAGCTTTAACTATCATGTTTTACCCCTGCAGAAATGGCAAATACAGCAAAATATGAAATTTGATCAAACTGGGTGGTGGGTATGTAGGAATATAGGTTTATCAGTGTATATTACATGGGTATGTGTACGCACATGTTTTAGTGAAGAGGGCTTAGTGCTGCAGTGCACTTCTAGCTTCGGTTTTTCATGGTGGGCACATTTATCTCTTTTCCTGCCCCCTCATAGAACACTAAAGTTATTGTGGCTTTGTGATTTATTAAAGAATTTCTGTACTCTTATTTTACATACTGAAAGGCAGGTGAAATACTTTACATCCCTCTACATTTTAAGAAGACAGCTTTATGTTGTATTTTCTCCTTTGGGCTGTGCCTTTGGACAGCAGCATAGGTGCTTGTTTGGGAGTATCAGCAGGTTCTCCCCAGAAAACAGGATGGAAGCCTCCACTTCTCATCCTCTGGAGTCCACAGACCTCTCAAGATGCTTACATTTCCTGTTAACCTTGGCCAGGAATCTAGAAGAGGTTCTTGCTGCCCCTGAAGAAAGAGGTGGCTCTCCCAGTGAAATTTTTTGGCTTAATTGAACTCAGATTATTGCAGGCGAGGTGGGGGTGAACGGCACATTCCTTGCATGCCTGTTGTGGAGGATGATCTGAAAGCAAGCTGGTGATAGAATAATATCATGTTTTTACTGGATGTCTCTCCGAGGAAATAAGGGCTTAATATGCCCCAGACCGCTAATCCTCACAACATCCTTACAGTGACAAAAAGGACATTGCTCTTAACTGCATTTTACCAAAAAATGCCTTGAATAGAGTGATCCCAAACTCTCCTGGAGCCCTGGGACTTTTCTCTAAACTGCACCTGTAGCAGTGGGGCAGACACAGGCCTGGAGGAAGGAAATGTTTATGTTGTGTTGCTTGCATGCCAGACCGAGAGCCTTTAGGGTTATGATTTCTGAATTCTTAGAACAGTTCTGGTGTAGGGATAGTTGGATTTTCATGGAGATATGGAATCACAGCCCAAATCAAGTCACAGATAGGCTTGGTCCTGGCCCAAGAGACCCAAGGTGTTTTATTCCTCCACCTGGGCTGTGCCTCCAGCCTGGGACTAGAAAAAATAGGTCTGGTCTGCTGCATTTGCTGAATGTTCAGGAGATTTAGAGCAAAAGTTCAAAGTCAGTTGGGGTGGCCACACTGTGGTTGATACCACTGGGGACAGCTTCATCTAAATGATACAGTTTGATAGCATTGAGCTTGACTGCAGAACCCATGAACTCATATTTTCTGGCAGGGCTGCTGGCCCCAGAGCTTTAAGGTCGACAAGTGCTGTCTTTTGTAACATCTGTTGATAGACTTCATTCTGTCACTGTGAGGGCCTGCTATGTGCCCACTGCTGCTGGACCATGTTAATTTCTAACACTGATTGATGGCGGGGAAGAGTCTAAAAGCCAAATGAGATGAAGGGGACCCACTGTCTTCTCTGCCTCTGTGGCCCAGTCTGTTGTGTGAGGTCTGGTGTACAGTGAGAGTTAGGAAGTTTACCTTGTCCAGGAAGGGGTAGACTGGATCCAAACTCATACCTTTTGGTCACCGAGTTCTAAGTCTTTCAGATACCGTAAGTGACAAGTCACAGCTTTCGTGTGCTGATTTTTTTTTTTTTTTTAATTCCTCATCACTCAAGTGGTAGGGATCAGGGCTTAGATTGCAGCTGCTTTGAATTAGACAATGACTTCTCTTATCATAAGCAGAGTTCTTTATTAACCAAAAACACTTGGCTGTTAGACATGGTGTTTAATTGCTGTTAGAATGTATTTTTGTCACACTGCCCTATAATAAGCCAAAGAACTGTTTGTGCCAAACACAGAAGGGAAGGCAAAGGAAGGGAGGGTGAAAACCGTTCTGCTCCTTCAACTCTTCATTTGAGCAGTGGTTCTTAGTTTGCTGTTTTAAAGAGTTTACTGTTTTTGAAGCATCTTGAGAGATCTGTGGACTCCAGAGGATGCGAAGTGTAGACTTTCATCCTGTTTTCTGGGGGTGAACCTGCTGATACTCGCAGATGAGCACCTATGCTGCTGTCCAAAGGCACAGCCCAAAATAGCAAACTGGATTCCGTTTACCGCAGCCCCCTTTTACAGAATAACTCCTGAACTAAAAGTTGGCCAGGGAGCCGAGAGGAAGAGACACTCCTGTTTATGCTTTATTGGAGAGCGCGTCTTTCTCTGACTGCATAGGTTTATTTTGTAATCCTGTTGGAGTTGTTTTGGTGTAGGTTTCTGCAGACATTTTAAGACATTGTGTAAACATAAGACTCCTTGAGTGGAGTAACTTCTGTACTGTTTTGCGGCACTTGTGTTCCCCAGCCTAGAGCTCACCGTGACTATTAAAATTACCTTTCAAGGCCAGAGATTTAGCTCAGAAGCACCACGTCTGCCTCACAAACACAAGGTCCTGAGTTTGATCCCTGGTATCCCCTCAAAAAATTATCTTCCATTGTTAGTTTAAAAATACACTTATTACGGCCGGGGAGTTAGCTCAGTGGTTCCGGCGCCTGTCTCGCAAGTGCAAGGACCCGGGTTCGATTCCCTGGTAACCACATAACAATACTGGGGTGTGGAGACCCACACCCAGCAGCAACCAGTACCACATACCACAGTGCCGGGCATGGTGGCTCACGCCTGTAATCCCAGCACTCGGGAGGCAGAGGCAGGAGGATTGTGATGTGAGTTGAAGGCTGAGCTCAGGGCCAGCCTGAACCACAAAGCGAGACCCTGTCTCCAAAAACCTTAAAAAAAAAAAAAAAGAAAGAAAAAGAAAAATACACTTATTACACTATGTGCCGAAATGATATGCCACATGAAATTCCATTGCATAGTTTCTTGTAGTACTTCATCGGAGTGTTTGGCTTTTCAACTTCTCACTGTATATAGCTCCAGCCCTTTACACAACAGCATATAGAGATGAACATCCTTGTACATCCATGCATCTTTCCATGGTGATGATAAATATTTTCATGGCGCTGGAAGTTGAACGCTAAAGCCTTGTGTGTGCTAGGCAAGTGTTCTACTGCTGAACCTCACTCCCAGCCCTTTTAGAAACAGGGCCTTGCTGAGTTGTTAGGCTGCCCCTAAACTTACGGTCTTACTGCTTCTGTCTTTCAGGTAACTAGGATTAGAGGCATGTACTGTCATGCTCGACACCATGATTATTTTTTAATGTCTGATTATTTCCTTAGGTTATATGTATTTCTAAAAGTGGAAATATGAGTGAACAGTTTGTGTACATTTTCAAGATTTTAAGTACATATTATTACATCACTTTCCCGAAAAAGTGGGTTGATTCATAACAACAAGTGCACTAAATTCTTTGTAATACTTATTTTTTTAGCAAGTAACATGATCTCAAAGCTTAAAAAATATACCTGTTGGGGGCCGGGGAGTTAGCTCAGTGGTTCCCGCACCTGTCTTGCAAGTGCAGGGACCCGGGTTCGATTCCCCGGTAACCACATAACAATACTGGGTGTGGAGAGCAGCAACCATTACCACATACCACAGTGCCGGGCGTGGTGGCTCACGCCTGTAATCCCAGCACTCAGGAGGCAGAGGCAGGAGGATTGTGATGTGAGTTTGAGGCTGAGCTCAGGGCCAGCCTGAACCACAAAGCGAGACCCTGTCTCCAAAAACCTTAAAAAAAAAAAAAAAAAAATATATATATATATATATATATATATATATATATACCTGCCTATGACTTCTTTTACTATTGCTAAGCTTTTTTGGTCTATCTTTTCCAAATAGACACAGAGTTTTCTAACAGACAGAGAAACAGATATGAACATTATTTCTCTTGCATACAGTCTAGCATGCTGTACATACTCTTTTGCACCCTATTTTTTATATTTTAAAAAATTAACAGTTTCTTTAACTTTTACAGTCAGTGCCAGAATGCTTGAAGTTCTTCAGCTGCCAAATGCTGCCTCGTGTGTGTTACACGACTTATTTTATATATTCATTTCCTCATGGGTAGACCTCTTACTTGCTGGTTTTTCTGTGCTTATGCATCCAACACTGCCTTGAGGAACTATACACAAACACCAACACTCACAGGGGATATATGGTGCAGGATATGTCCAGTAGGAGAGTAATGGGGCTGGTGGGCATATGTACTTGTGAATGTGATCTTTCTCCTATCCCACCCTCACACACCCAGCACTATTACAAAGAAACTTGTCCTCTCCACCCTTAAAGTATTCCAGTTCTTTTGGGGTCTCTGTAATTGTTTAAATATATCCACACAGGAATGCAAAAACCAACACACAAAGCCATGTCTGAGTAGGCTTGTGTGGAACTGCACAATGCAGCAGGAGCCCAAAAGGAAGACAGGGATGAGTTACTGGGGGCCGTCCCCTCCCCAATCTGTGGGCATCTCCCTGTGCTCCTTCTTTCTAACCGTGCCACTTCCATGTGTGAAACAGGCAGGGACTCCTGTGTATGTGACTAGAGAAGCAGGGAGTCCTTTGACAGATTGACCTCACAACTAGCAAGCAATGGGCCACAGCTTGACTAAGTGGCATTTGAAGTAATGAATCGACAGTGAAAAGTTTGGGGAACCTAAATCAATGCTTTGGTACTGGCATTTTGTGGTGGGTCTACACAGAGAAGTCCCTGCCACCAAGTCTGGCAGTAGCCAGAATAATGCGGCCATTGTACTAGTCAGGACATGAGTGGGCTACAGAAGCCCACCCCATGTAGTTATGTTCCAAACAGTATAATTTTTCAGGCCCCCACACCAGTGGATCCTATTCAATGCAAGGTGAATTTTAAAAATCTGTTAATAAAGTGAAAAAATTTACCAAAGCCTGCAAATTCCTTAAGAGGAAGAAACTATTTTCTCCAAGAATTCTGCTAGAGTGAGAAGCCTGTTTGCACTGTGATAGCTCCACCTGGCCCTCGACATTTTTTACAGTCCTGCAGACTAATATACTCAAGGGTCTAAAATTGTTGCATTTCAAAGCCTTTTCGAGCTAGTCTTGGAAACTATGTCCGATCCACTGATCAAACCCTTGAGCTGAGCCCAGTAGTCCCTTGTGACTGCTGTGCCTGAGTGGCAGGTATTCAGCACCCACTTGTTGATTTAGGTGATCTTGACCCCCTGTTTTTTCCCTTTTTCCTTTCAGCTGGCTGTATCATAAAAGCCTTTATCAGCCAGACCTACCCTTATGCAAGTGCAGCCTACTTTAAAAAATCACTTTGAAATTAGAGTAGATCCTTCCATTTTATTTTTGGGTTCTACTCTTTGAGATCATGTTTATGCTTTGTTTTTCTAAGTAAAAGTGTCCTAAATGTTGGCCTTTCAGTCAGTCTTCCCAGGGGATTGAGGAACATGAGGCTACTCTCATACTGGCCCATGGTCTCCACAGTTCTGGGCTGCACTGCCCCCACCTTAGAAAAGCTGATTCCTGGGGTCCAGCCAGCAGGGATTTCCTGTGTAGTGAGATCCCCGTAGTGGGCTCACCTGTCAGTGGCCTTTTTTGCTTTGTCGTGAGATCTGGTGTGGTCTGGGTGTTTGGTGGGCTGTTTCAGGATCTGCGGCGGTGTTTCACATGTGCATGGATTAGCCTCTAGGTTCCCTTCCTGCCCAGATACTGCAGGGGACTCCGTGGCAGCTGTTCAGCTGGGTTCATGAAGCGCAAGATAGCCTGCTGCTTCCTTGAGGTGATAGCCTGCTGCTTCCTTGAGGTGCACAGATTATGGTAGAGCTATGCTCTGGTCACTATTCCACTTAGCAGCTCAGTGGGTGGCGGTAATCAGGAGTTGTCCAGATGTGGAAGCTCAAGGAGACTGTTCTGGGCAGGGGAAGTGTGTGTTGAGATCATAGTGTCCGTGTTGTCTGGAGTGCCGTGGAGCATACAGGGAAAAGCTGGCTTTAACATAGCCAAAAGCACATGCAGCTCAGAGCACTGCATCTTCAGGATACATTATATAATCGGCCCTGTTGAAAGGCACATTTTGAACAACCTTAGAAAAAGGATTTTGAGAAATCATTTTCATACAAACGTTTGTAGGTAAAGATTGTAGACACATCAGAATTTGGCTTTAGAAAGTTCCATTCCCGCAGTCTAGCTGTTGGTTAAAGCTTGCTGCAAACACCTAGAGTCCATAATCTGCAGCAAGGGCTGCTTTGGGACACAGGGCCCACAGCAGTTTGGAGAGGGGTGTATCCCTGGCAAGAGTGGGCCATGAAGGCTTTCCTCCTTATCACACATCCCTCAGATCCCTCTCTCTGGCCTCATAAGGAGACAGATGGCACAGCAGGGACAGTGCAGAAATCATGGGGCTCCCAACTGTATAAAGAGAAAGTACTAGACCCATAAAATGCAAAGTCTCCCAGGAAAGGAAAATTACTCCCTCAATGAAATATTGATGCAAGGGGAACATTAAAAAGGATAAAAATTGTGAACTAGATTCAGGTTGAACCAAATACTGTTCCTTAACCTTTTAGAGAATTGTTAATTTAAAAGCAAATAGAACGAAATATATACTGTGACAGTGGATTAAATCATTTTTATGCTTCTTAGTTTTTTGCCTTGTGATAAGAAGAGTTAATGGAGAGAAGAGCAGGTTTGGGGAGAAGAACGGGGCCTGGATGGCTGAAACAGGCCATAGCCTGTAGGAAGTGGGGAGACATGTGGCCAGGGCCCTGGGTTGGCTGCTGTGTGCGTGCAGCAAGACCTCCAGAATAGAATACTCTGAACATCGGTGTACACTTTACACTGAGCTACAAACCCCAGCCCTTCTTTAGAAAAGTTTTTGTTTTTGTTTTGTTTTTGGTTTTTTTGGAGACAAGGTTTCTCTAAGTCATAAATACCCAACCCGTGCTTGAACTTGTGATTCTCCTATCTTAGCCTCCCGGTGTGCCAATACTGTGAGCAATTTTTAAAGTACAAGTTGCAAGTCTCATATCCGCCTAGTGTGAGCAGATGTGTCAGAAAGATATCTTTTGTCTGATTGATTTTAGGGAAGCCCCCCCAGCAGTTGTGTGGAGATGAGGAGCCCATGGGCTGAATTGCAAGTACCTACCTGCAGGAATAAACAGTTCTTTTGAAACATCAGTGGGGGCAGGGGAAGCAGCCTAAGATTTATCTGAAAAGGAAGTGGAAAGTTAAAGTTGCTGGGGATCTCATTACTGTCTGTCTCGCTCACCGTAATTAAAAAATGCCTGAATGATCTTAATAACACATGATTCAGCTGACAAGCACTAATTGCCCTGTATCAGGCCAAGAGAAGATGAATGTTGTCAAGAAAACCACAAGTCAGACAAGCTGATTCTTTCTTAGTCTGACACCGTGTTCCCATGTACAGACCAGTTTTTGCTGGAGTTCTTCCAGCATGGATCGCAGCGCTTCACCTTCCCATTAATTTCACTGCTGCCAGGGCTGGGCTGCTTGTGACTCTCGGCTCCCATTACTCCTGCTCTTTGGCGGCTTGGGAGCCCAGGTCTGCAGACAAAATGTAAATATACTTCTTGCTCTTATCTTGGTCCTTTTTAAGGAAAGAAATCCAGTCTTAATTCAAGATGAATGCCCCGATGGGCTTGTCAGTGAGTTGTGTGGCATTTGGCAATTGATTTTCTGACGATGCAGATTTGTCAAGAATTTCTTCTCCCTTTTCAAGGATTTGACAGAACCTCTTGGGCCACAGAATCCTATGGTTGGGTGTTTCGCCTGCAAAGAGAAGGGAACCAGCAACTCTTTCTCATTTGGACATCCACAAACCTCCTACACGGTGGAAATTTGGGGGGAATGGGGGTGGAATGACGATACTCGTTTGTTCCTACACATTTACAGAACAGCTGAGCCATTTTGTCATGTTAAGATGGAATCATAATCTGAATATAATGTCAAAATTCAGTGGGGCCCAGAACCTTATGCTAGACACTGCCTGTCAGAGAAAAAGGTACACAGCTTTAATATAGTATCCTTGTCTCCCTCCCCCAGCTCTGCACTTGCATTTATTGGCCCCCTTGGCACTAAACTTATGCTGGGGGCTAAGGCTGCCTCCCAGAGGCAGGAGATGGGGCCAGTATGTGCCTTTACTTGATAGAGGTCACCAAATCCAGACTGGTATCTCTCATGGCAGCCCTACCCCTCCCTGCCCTCAAAAGAGCCAGGTGATTAGAAATAGGATGGTTGACTCTGAACCTGGCCAACCTGGATTGGGCTGTGGGGCACAGGGCCCAGCACGTAGCCTCTCAAAAGCTACTCACCTGTGCTGAGTGAGTTGGCGACCACACGGGGCACCATGAGTTTCTCCTGACGAGAGGCTCATTGAAACGATGCTTGAGGTCCAAGTTGCTTTGAACAGTGGGAGTGTTAAGGATTTTGTTGTTGTTTTTTTTTGTGTGTGTGTGAGTTTAGGAACCCCGGAGGGTAGTGCACACCTGTAATTCCAGCACTCTTGAGAAGCTGAGGCAGGAGGATGACAAGTTTGTATCTTCCGGGGCAATTTAGTGACTTATTGAGATCCTGTCTCAAAATCAAATAAAAAATAAAACTTAAAGGGCTGGGAATATAGCTTAATGTGAAGGCTCTTGGTTTAATATTCAATATCAAAAACAGTTACTCAATCAAACAAATAAGGAAGTGTGTCCTAGTTGAGATAAAGGTGATGAATAAAGAAGCATAACACACAGGTGATATATTTCCTTGGTGAATTAGCTGGGTAGACCAGAGGTCCTTGCTGAATTAGCTGGGTAGACCAGAGGTCCTTGCTGTGAGGGGTTCAACCATCCCCCAAGAATATTTCTGAGCTGTTGTGCACAGAGCATCTGATTTAACCTTGTTGACTAAAGTGTCTTTTTTTCAGAGACCTATTTTCTTGGAATTAAAAGTTTGTGATGATTTTCCGATACTGTTAATGTGTTTTAATTATGAACATAAAACACAAAAGAAGTTGTCCATTAAAACACCTACTGAAATAAAGCCAGGGGTTCCTTTTGGTCCCATTCAGGCCTCACTGTTCTCAGTGACTTCTCTTGTCATCTTATGCCTGGCACGGCAATGCCCATGTTCCAGGAGCAGGCAGCATGGAGGTCTGATGCACCCATCTTTGAGCCAGGCCTCTCGGCAGGTATGTGATAGAATCGTCCCTTTCTGGTTACTGGTGACATCTGGAGACCCCAGGTGTCCAGACTCCCCCACTGGCCCACTGACCTTGTCACATTGGTCCTTTAAATTTCCTAGGACTTGAAAATTAGTCATAAAAGCCTTTTTTAAGGTTTTTGAAACATTGGGTATGCATATTCTAAGTAACAGCACCTCTGGGTGGTGTGGCATCTTTGTTGTTTAATTTATGCAAAGCCTTGAGTCACTAGAAATGGTTTAGAGTCCAGAACAGTGACTAATTTCAAACTCCAACATTGTTGACTCCTTTTAAAAATTTTAGGCTGTGAAGGGGCTGATGGCTCATTCCATCTTTTCCATATCTCACCATTTTTTGCATGTAGGAGTGGTGCTCATTACCCTGATGATTATTATTTTTTTTTTCTTAAATCAAGTTATTTATATTGTAGGGCAAGTCTGTCACACAGTCTGGATATGGAATGTTGCCACCCTTTTAATCAGAATGCTGCCAGTAATTTCTGTTTACAGTAGAACTCTTGCAGTGATACAGGGATGAAACTAGTATGACATGGAAATTGTTGGCTTGCTTATAATATAGACCAGAACAAGCTTTAGTTCATAGAGTGATTTTTATTTATTGTTGTGCTTTTATTAGTCAATGTTATTAAGCTCTCAAGTGTGCCAAGGACTCTTAAGGCATGTAGGGGCAAGGTAGAGTCCCTATTTTGGGTTTGCCGTCTCTTCCGTTAGTTTTCTGATGGAGGGCCCAAGAATACCTGATTCTAGAGCTCTGTGCTCCTCCCTCATTCATAGATTTGCCCTTTTCTTTCAGCAGTTTCCTGTGGGGTCTTTGTTCCGAGATCAGTGCATATCTGGAACCAAGCGTAGACTTGAGCCCTATAAATCCATGTGCTTTCCATTCGTGTGTACCTTTGCTAAAACATAATTTATAAATTAGGCACAATATCTAATCGTAAAATGGAATTCCTGAAATACCATGCCAATCAATCTGATAACAGAGACAACTACTAAATAACTAATGGATGAGTTACATATACAGCACAGATACACTGGACCAAAAGGTGATTCATATCCCTAGTGTCACAGAGTGAGATGACTGCTCTGTGAGGTGTGTATCATGCTACTAAGAATGGTATGCATGGTAGACTTAAGAATTACTTCTCTGTTATTGGGTGTAACGGCTCATATCTGTAATCCCAGCACTCTGGGAGGCTGTCAGGAGGATCACAGTTTTGAGCCTAGGCTGGATAACTTAATGACTTAGTTAGACCTTTGTCTCAAAAAAAAAAAAAAAAATCTTTCAGGAAGATACTAAGAAGGGGTATAGCTGGGTCAAATGAAAATTCTAGTCCTAGTTTTTCTTAGGAATCTCTACACTGATTTCAGCAGTAGTTGCACCTGTCTACACTCCAGCCAACAGTGGAGAAGGGTTCCTTTTCCCCTACTTCCCTGCTAGCATTTGTTATTGGCTGATATCTTGATAACAGCTGTTCTTTCTGGAATGAGATAGAATCTCAGTGTTGTTTTAATTTGCACTTCATGAATGACCAGTGATGTTGAATATTTTTTCATATATTAATTTGCTGTTTGTACTTCTTTAACTGAGGCATGCATATTCATCTCAGATGTCCATTTTTGGATTGAGTCTTTAAATCTGGGGGGGTTGGATTTTTTCAGATCTTTATTTTAGATATCAATCTTTTATCTGAGAAACAGATGAAAAAAAAATTTTTTTCCTACTGTGAGTGTTGTCTCTTCACTCAGTTGGTGATTTCCTTTGCTGTGCAAAAGCTTCCCACAATGACACATAAAACACTCATGTTCATAGCAGTATAGCCTATAATAGCTAAATGTTGGAAACAACCCAAATATCCATCAGTGGATAAAGATGTGGGTTTTTTATGTAATGGAGTACTGCTCAGTCATAAAGAAGGATAAATTCGAGGCATTTATAGCTAAATAAATCCATCTAGAGACCATACTCTTTCATGAAATAAACTGGACACACATTCAAATATTGCATTGTTTCTTTGATGTGAAAAACCAAAAGTTTAAATAAAGTCCAGAATATATAACAGATACTGTGAAATAGGAAGAAAATGTTCAAATAGGAAGGAGCACAAGGGAAGACAAAGAGGGATAGCAGAGAGGGAATGGAGATGAGAAAAAATATGAATCGAGATATATCACATATAGGTAAAAATGCTGAGATCAGGCATGTTCAAGGTGGTATGGCCTTAGACACTTAGGTATAAATTTGATATGATGAATGTGATCGTTAGGTGTATCTAAATTGTACCAATCAACTTAATTAATGATAAAAAAAGGAAGGATTAAGGATATACCTCAGTGTAAGGGCCCTGGATTTAATACTTTATTTCTAGAATTATCCATTTAATCTTTTCAGACTTAATTCTGCCATTAGTAATTAAAATTATGGAAATTGAAACTTCAGATGGGGGGCCTACTACATTAGCTTTTACACGGACTAGGAAAGGGCTTGTGCCCTTTCGAGGCCTCATCTCAAAGACTCAGTGCTGTTTATAAGTAAACTCACTACCTCAGTAATGCCTACCCCACCAGTGCTGGAAAAGCTGGCTTCTCCCCATAGTAGCTAATTGGCACTGTTCTGGGGCAAACACACGTGTGATTGTCAATTTTATGGATTGCAGATAATTCTTTTCAACTTCTCTTTTTGTTTTTTTCTTTTTTTGCAAAGTCCTATGCATTTTAGAACATTGACTTTAGTGTAGAAAGTGCTTAATACTTGACTTGGCACTTTAATGGATATTTACACAGTGACACCACAAATGTTGGATGAACAGGGGATTTGTTTTAATGAGCTCTTCAGTGATTTGAAGCTGGGTCTCTCTCCCCCCGCCCCCCCCGGCCTTCTGGAATCTTAAGCTCACATTCTCCCTGGATTGGAGATGCTGGCTATCAGTCTTACCAGCTTGTGTGCTTTTGAGGGCCTCCTCCCGATCACTCAGATGACTCCCTCATCTTTGCTGATGTCAGGTGCCTCTTCTCCACACTCTGTATGTCCTCAGCAGCATCTACTTCTATGATTTGCATGGGGCAGAAGTACTTGTTGCACTGATTTATTTTTACACACCAGCTGTGGATATTGCCAACACCTTGAGGTCTGTTTACTTTGGCTGGAGGCTGGGGCATCTTCCAGTTCACTGGGGAGTTTTGGTAGCTTCAGGGCAGGGTTGTCCCCCATAAGGGCTGGGAGGGTTTCCAACCCAGAGGGCCAGTCAACCCCTCTGTGGTATTTGAATCATGCCAAATGTGACTTGTCCACAGTGCCAGTTCAACAGGAAGTTTGTTGGAGTTGGAGCGGCAAATCCCTCTGCGGGATAGGACTTGGAGGAAGGAAGAGAGAAGCCCAAAAAGGGAGGAATCAATCCAGGAAACTCCAGCCTTCAGGGGTCCTTTGTCCTGAAGGCCCACCTCGGTGCTGCCAGGGCCCTGGCTCAGCTCCTCAAGCTCAGAGCAATTATGGCTACAGGAGGATTTCCTCTTTGTATCCCAACAAGTCTGTAAATATTAATATTTTCCAAAGACATTTTTGCCTGGCATTTCCTGATAAGCTGTTGGCTCAGAGGAATAACAACATTGGCTTATACTTCAGGAGCATCTTCTTTGTGCCAGGGACTGTCTGAGCCATCATCCACTGGAGGCTCCCCTTAAGCTCACAGGGCAGATGCCATCGCCACCACTCCACGGGAGGAGGAAATTGAGGTGTTCAGAGGATTCAGGGATGGCCCCTGTGAGAAGGTGGCAGGTCTGGAATTCCCCCCAGTGTGGCCTGCTCCAGGTTCCTGTTCTCTGAAGGAAATGCAAGCAGTGATGGGCGAGAAGATTCTCAGGCCTCTCTGGATCTCCTGGTAGGCCTGAATGTCCAGAGATCCTGTAGGTTCTGGTGACCCTGGAGAGCTTGCTTAGAGTCTGTGCTTAGTGTTTTCCTGATATGATACTATACACAGTTCTGGGGAACAAGCCTGACAGGCGTCATCACCAGCTGCAGTCCCAGGTCTCAAGTGAGTTCCTTATGTGCACTTAAGCACACATTCTGAGATCTTTTTTACCTGTCACCGCTACACTTAGATTTTTATACCTGAATCTGTCATGGAGAAGTGCAGAGAGCAAGCCCTGGGCACCTCATCTGTGCAGTGGCCCGTGGTCTTTGGAAAAGACCAGCACAGGTACCTGCTACTACGTCCTGTTGGCTCAGGGCATGTTGGCTTATGACTGGAAATGCTTGAGACCTTGCCCCGTTTTCTGTGTATTTACTTGAGATATGCTGAGGGTAAGCACTTAAAGATTAGGAGCCTTGATCTCAGCCATTGTGCAGTCCTCACTCTACCCTATCCCCTTGGCATGAAAAATATACACCAGTGGTCTAAGGACACATGAGGCAAAACCCAAGAACATATGTTCTGGGAATAAGATTATTGAGGGACCCTTTTGGGTGTCACTGAGCTCATTTTGGAGTGAACTTTGGGAAGCATTTCACTAGTGGGAAAGGTTTCTAGAGCGTGGCCCCAGAGTAGTGTGACCAGGTGCTGATGCCATTTCCTCCTCTCTTCTACACATGGCAGAGTATATTTCTTACTTCTTAACGGTCTTACCGTTTCTCGTCACTCTTTATAAATTGAGAATTTACAGAAGGTACCAGCTACCTATGACATGAGTGTCTACCATTGTCCTTGGGATCATTTGCATGACCTCAAGCCTGCTGCCCTCTCGTGGGAACCCTTAGGGGAGCCAGGAGGCAGGGAAACACTCATAGCTGCATTGTAAGACACAGCAGGAAGATAGTGTCATCCTCTGGGATTTGTTCTTAGGTGGCATTCCTTCCCATTGGTACAGTGGAATGAAAAACCAGGTTCTACAACCATATCTGACAACAACTGTTGTCTTCGTTTTGCTTAGAAGCTTACGCTTCTTGGTCTGTTTTGGTTGATATGTAGCTCAGCAGTCTTGGGTTCAGTTGTACACTCAACTCCAGGGGACATGTCCAAGATCAAGGAGCTTGTAGTATATGAAAGCACCCGAATTTCCAGGATCGTGCTCCTTGTGGGCCTGTGAGTTCTGCACATGTCTTCCTAGTACCTAGGACCATAATTAATTTAATTCTACTGAAAGATAAACTATGATTTGTTCTGGTTTACTTATGAGTAAGTATAACACACACATCGCATTACTGTGTTCGTCCTTGACTGCTGACAGTTTAATGCCCTGCTCACTGGAAACCAGTTCCTGAGTTTCAGGAGTGAATGAGTGAGTTCAGCATGCTTTTACCTTCCTCTTCAGGATCTGGCACATAGGAGATGGTCATTTAAGTTTGTTGGATCAGTTCTTAAAAAGAAAATAACCCACCAACTTGGTTTCACCCCTGTTGCATGGGTTAGGAAATTAATGCTAAGGGTAAGATCATATTTCTTCAAAGGTTCCTCTCATGGTTGTGGAAGAGCCACCTAATCTGGTGCCTTTTTCCCTATTCAACAGCTTTGTCTCTACATGGTTGTTTGGTTTTACCCCCTCCATCAAGTTTTTAGTTATATCAAACTTGAAGGGATGCAGTGATAGTCTTGGAAAGAATATGCCAGTTTTTGTTTGTTTGTTTGTTTTTTTTTTTTTTTTTGAGACAGGGTTTCGCTTTGTGGTTCAGGCTGGCCCTGAGCTCAGCCTCAAACTCACATCGCAATCCTCCTGCCTCTGCCTCCCGAGTGCTGGGATTACAGGCGTGAGCCACCACGCCCAGCGCTGTGGTGTGTGGTACTGGTTGCTGCTGGGTGTGGGTCTCCACACCCAGCATTGTTATGTGGTTACCGGGGAATCGAACCCGGGTCCTTGCGCTTGCGAGACAGGCGCCAGAACCACTGAGCTAACTCCCCGGCCCCTGTTTGTTTGTTTTTTGAGACAGGGTTTTGTTTTGTAGTTCATGGCTGTGAACTCACTATGTAGTTCAGACTAGCCTCAAACTCACAGCAATCCTGCCACTGCCTTCCGAGTGGTGGGATTACAGGTGTGAGCCACCATGCCCGGCACTGTAGTATGTGGTTACCAGGGATCGAACTTGGGACCTTGCACTTGCCAGGCAGATGCTGGAACTACTGAGCTAAATCCCTGGCCCACTAGGTTTTCCATAAAATATCTGTGCAGGTGAACGAGTAATGTTCTAGAAGGAACTCTGCAGTTACAAGTAGTCTTCTTTTTGGTTGCCTGCTGGATGCTGAAACTCTCTCCTCTCTGGCTGTGTTTACTGGAAATTAAGGATTTCCACTGTCATTGAACCTAGAGAGGTTCCAGGGTTTTTGCAGCAGAGAGAAAGTGGAACCACTGCTGTTTGTACTTAGTTGTATTTCCCAAGGACTCTCAGAGAGTGAAGGCCAGAGGCAGGACAGCCTGAAGGATGAGTTCCAGGGAGCTGAGTAAGGGATCATCCAGTGTACTGGCCAGTGGGTGGGAGATTTCATTAATCTGAAAGTTGGGGTCACTGGGAGCCTGTCTGTTTGCAGCAGTAACCCCACCCCAGCACTGAAACAGGCAGGTCAGAGAAGGGGAGAGTTTGTTCCTGAGGTGCCAGAATCTCAAAAGGTGATCCAGATGAGAACATTAGAGCTTGGGGGTCAGTGCCTACCAGCAGAGTCTCCCTCCCCCTTGGGTGGCAGTCAACCATCCGGCAGAGCCTGGCCTTAGATTTGTTCTTTGGATCAGAGTGGAACACATGCTTTACAGATCTAAGCAGCTCTTTTTGCAGGTCATAAGGCAATTAGTAAGCCTTTTATAAAACATAGGTAAAGGTTGGTTCAAAAATAGCAGCTTGGGGTAGTAGTACATATCTATAATACTAGCTTTCTGGGAAACTGAGAATTGCAAGTTCAAGCCCAGCCTGAGCTCCTTAGTGATGTACTAAGAACACTATCTCAGGGTAAAAAAAAAAAAAAAAAAAAAAAAAAAAAAAGAAGGGTTTAAAAAAAATAAAATATAATACAATAAAAGGCAAAAGACATATCTCAGTGTAAAGGACCTGGGTTCAGTCCCCAGTGGTAGAGTGGGGGAGGAGTAACTTATTTTCTAGTTTGTGGGTGGTATTTACTCGAAACTAGGACATAAATCTACATTCCTGTTTTCTAGGTTGTATTTATCCTATCATTTGGTTGTTATTTGCCTAGTGAGTTGAACAGGTTAACCTTGAACCTTCATGACTGTGACTCTTATCATCTCCTGCTTCTCACTTTGCACATTTTTTTTTATTTCTGAAGTGTGGTTTGACATTGTTTAGGCTGTTGCTTGCTTCTTATTTTTAACTCTTCTTTTGTCACTTAAGTAAGATGTCTTAATTCTTATTTAGTGTGAGATCATTTAGCAGAAATTTTTTCAATATGATTTTTGTATCACATTTTGAATACTTCTTGTGCAGAATTTTATGGGCCCTGTAATTATTTGATGTAAACACCAAAAAACACTTAATCATTAATTATTGTATTTAGGTCCAGACTAGGGAAGTCAGCTTTTTGGGGCCTGAGGCTAAACAGGACTCACTCTGAGATTGGGGTAGCTGTGCTAGATGTGGTGGGAAAAGCTAACTAAGATGACTTCTTCCTTCTCAAAGCCAGATTCATTTGGACCAACAAGATGCTGTAATGACCAAAAGCCAATCTGGTTGTGACACATCCCCCAAAGACTGTAGGCCAGGTGGTGTTTCATAGAGACACTGACATTTGAATTACAAATCGTGAGGAATAGGGTTCAAGTATAAATTTGGGGACAGCAGTCCTTTAATTTTATTCTTCCTCCAAATTCAAAGAAATGATGACTTTAAAAAAATATTTGATGTGGGTGTTGGCTTTCTATATGGAGATACCATAATTGTTTAACCCATTGTATATTGTCAGTAAATGACAAGTTGAATTATTTGCAAGCCTCTGTAGCTGCTGCTGTTAATTGTCTTCATCTGGGTTGCCAGGTTTTATTTCACATGGCCTAGTCTACAACCCTTGTGTGGATGGGAGGGTACCTGCCATAGCTTATATGTCCACACTTTGGCTTGTGGGAGGTAAGGGGCTCCAAATGCTTATTGAATGAGCCAGATTCAGGAGTGTCTTTCTGGACTTTAAATGGAGAGTTTGCATGTGTTGACTGAGGGAAATCAAAGACAGATCAATTTATAAAGAAAACTACACATAGGAGTGATGTGCAGGTCCAGTTCTTTTAATTTTAGTCTTGGTATCACTCCTTTTCTTCCCATTTGGTAAAGTGGTGTAATGCTTTAGCACATTTTAAATAAGATTACACAAGCTGCTGTTGGCATCAAGTGTCTTTTAATCTGGAGAGAAAATGTTACCTCCTTCATTTGCAAAATAGAGTGTTTCTGGCATCATAACCTGATGTCTTCTGGTTGTTCCATTTTCTAGACCTTCTTGTGGGCTTTTAATTGCCCTCATTTAGAGTCCAGGACAGAAATTTCCACTTCAACAAGAAAATTTTGCAATGAGCTGGAGGAAATGGGTTCATGATTACTGTTAAATGCAGCCTAAAAATCTGTGTAGATTTTTATTTGAGAAGAATATGACTATTTAATTGAAAGATGTTGTTAAAATGTGTTTTCCCTTCTTATCAGCCTGTTGTTAATACTTATAGATCCAAACTAGAGTCAGTTAACGTTGGTGCGCCCCTTGCCAAAGTATGTCTTTTCATTTCAGTGCAGTTTTGTGATGCTAGATCTATTTTTGTTTAATTAGGTCCTGTAAGAAAATGAGGCAGAGCTGTATTTAAATTTTTAGACCATTAAAGGAGCTAAAACTATTTTAGATAAAAAACACAAAAATTAACTTTAATATTTATTATATGAATAAAACCAGTAGGGAGAACATTCCCAGAAATCTTTTCTTCTGTTTTGCTTCTTCATACAGCAGGCAAAGATTAATTGCAGACCTGAAAGCAGGCATGTTTGCTAGTTTTTCTTGTCCTCGTACTAGAAAATAGCTCTGAGAGGGAAACTTAGTTTCCTTGTAATTTGGGGGCAGTTTATAAATTTTATAACTGATTAATATTTGTTGATTGACATCATATTTTGCATTTTAATAGAAAATACTAATTTATGCTTTCTTTGGTTTCTTCTTTGTAAATTTTAATCTAGAAAATGAAACCATGTGTAAAGTGTTTGCCTTGTGGATACAAAGTTCCAGGAACACTATTTCCAGGGCTATGGAGAGAAGCTGGCAGACCAGTGGCCCAAGAGAAGCTTGTGAGAATCATGTTCGCAGCCTCTGAGCAGTCTCCCTTTTGGGTGGAGCCTTTGCCTGACTCTCAGGTAGAACATGGACAGAATGAGTCACGTCAGCGAAGGACAAGAGGAAGAAGGGTGCCTGTGCAGAACCCGGGCTCTTGTGTTCTCCTTTACATGTGTGTTCCCAAGTCAGATTGGCCATTGTGCTTGGAAAGATTGTCAGCAGTATGCAGATGAGCAGAAGTGAAAGTGCATCTCATGCAGATAATTTCTATGTAGATAATTTGCCATAAAAATTTATATTGCAGTCCTTAAAACCTTCGGAGATTTAGTCTGTCTCGGGAAAGGTAATTTATATGGTATTAAAGCACTTTTTATGTTCCAGTCCTTTAGATTTAATGTTTATTGCCTATAAAAATGAAATCTTCTTGTGGATATTTAAAAGTTTTGGTTCTGTGTGAAATATATGTTCAGGTTAGAACCGGAAATGCCTCAGAGGTGTTGTAAATAAGTGACAGACTCTTTGCTCCAAACTCGTGTTGCTGTCCAAGGCACCCACAAGGAGGCATAGGGACTCATGTCACCATTGTGGGTTGCTAGGCAAGAAACATCTAATGGAGGATTGTGTTGGCTTTTAGAAACAAAAATTAGATTATAATTCCTCAAAAGTTATGGAAGGTATGACCACAATTTTGAATCTGTAGATTTGAATTATGGCTCAAATTTTAAAGAATAGAAGGACTTTGGCAATGCAAAATAAAATGCAAAGCTGTCCTTAGATTTTGGCAGCCTCTCAGACTCAACAGCACACTTTAATGCTGTTCTCAAACTCTCCTGGATTAAATCTTTCGATGGGGATAGTGCTGCTGGAGAAGGGAACCAATTAACTATCTTAAGGACTCCTAAGAGATGTCTCAGAACTGAAAGCCTTGGAGATGTGCACCTGGTTTGGGTGTTGAATGGAAGCACATTTCTACTGCCTTAGAGTGGGCCCTCTTGTCAGACACAGTCCATACTTGGAGCATGGCTGGCCACTGGATGCTGGAAAAGTGGGCTTGCTGAGCCCTGTCCTCTGAGTATTCACCCTGTCTGAGTGCCAAATGGTTTCTCTCATTCTGATGCCAAGCATATTAGAAATTATCTAGGAAGTCCTTTTCCTTGAGGTTTGTAGATCCTCAGAAAGGTGGAACTGGTCAGCTAAAGCTGCTCCATTATAGCTACACTCTGGTTGATTTGGTAAGTCTGGCCAGTGGCTGTTAGAAAAAAGGAAAAGAAGAAACAGGTATGAGCTCAACAGGACAGGTTTATTGCAGAACAAACCTGAGAGAGCAAACTGCTCTGGCGCAAGAGACCAGACCAGCTGCTGTCCTATAGGCTATGGGTCTTTTGTGGGTCATGGCGGGGCGTGGGGGGTTGAATCCTGTGAGAAGGGGTCAGGGTTGCCTCCCAAGAAAAAGGCTTGAGAGAGTACAAGTGCTAATGACTGCCCAAGGACCAGGCTTGGGAAGGCGCAGGGAGCAGTGGCTGCTTTCAAGTGTTAGGAAGGGGCAGTTTAGAAAGGGCTCTGCTCAGGATGCCGATGGTTGGATACCTTCAGTGGCTCCTCTGAGGATTGGAGTGATAGGGAGAAAAATCATTGGTTGGGCTGCCTGGCTTGGATAATGCAGGGGAAAAAGGAGACTGATGCTTTGAAGTGAATTGACAAGGATGTCTCATGCGGACAGTGGAGAACATTTGTCCCAGGGGGAAAGAAGTGAATGAGTTTGCTGGGCAGCTGTCCTGCAGAAGCGCTCGGCAACCTACATTCTTTTTGTCTTTTCCTTTTAAAGTGCTGGCGATTGAACCCAGGGCCTTCACACTAAGCCATACCCCAACAACCATTTTTGTTATCATTTGTTCTTTGAGACAAGGTGCTGTTAAATTATCTAGGCAGGGCTTAAGCTTGTTATGCTTCTGCCTGAGCCTCTTAGGGTGTTGTGATTATAGGTGTATACCTTCACACCCAGAACAGCCCTAGTTCTTCAGTCCAGGGGAAGGAAGACTAAGAGGGCCACTGACATTCTGAGCCTTTCGAGATGGAATTGCAGTGGCTGCCTGCAACAGTCAGGCTGCACTGCTGGTGATATCACAGCTTATGTAGGATGTAAGGGGGACAAACTGCTGATGGTTTAGGTGTCAGCTTTCTTGTACAATGAAGTAGGATCCAGCTGTCAAAGAGCAGCAGCTTGCAGGCAGTGGGCAGAGTTGTCCAGGCCTGGGAATAGGTCAACGCAGGAGCAGGTATGAGTAAAGAAATGCCAGGAACAGTGGTGATAATGGCTGCATACAGTAGGTATGTCATCAGCTTGTGTTTATGCAGGCAAAGCAGTGCAGGGATGTGGCAGTCTCTCCCCATGTCCAGAGGCAGCACAGGAAAGCCCCAGTCAGTTCTGTGTGGACAGGCCCAGGGACAGTTGCTGCCATTGCTTCCGACAGCTGTGCTCTGTGAGCTCGCCCAGAACTGTCTTTGTCATCTCACTCGGTACTGTATGAAGGGACAAGCACGCATTCATATTTCACTGTGACAGTGTGTGAAGTAAGGCCAGTTACACAGCCACATCTACTAATATTTTTGGTATAAAGCAGTTGCTAAAATTAATTCTAGTCTGAAACTTGATGAATTCTCAGTCATGGAATTAACAGGTTTCAAATGAAAAAATTAGCTTGATTAAAAATAAAATGTTTTTGCTGGGAAATTTGGAGCTGTGTATCCCTAAGAAACTCAGTGTGAAGTTTTTTTTGTTTAGATTTGTGTACCTTTTTGTGGTTGTGGGAAAAGAACAAATTCATACCAGCAATTTACAGACTTTCTGCTGTTGTAGGAGCAGTTGGCATAATCCCTTCTGCCTCAGGCAGCAGTCGGTCCCTGTGGGGAATAAGAGCAGGCCCAGCCCCAAATGGGCCCCCCTGTACCACTTTGACTTCGGGAAAGCCACATTCAGACTAACATCTTAAAGTGCAATCTCCCTCCAGCCAGCATTCCACATACCCTTTCTTGTTAGACCTTTTTCTGAATGTGTGTCTGACAGACTTCGTAGGACACATATGGGAAGGCAGAAATGTATTTCGTTTTATTTTAAATGAGTCTACAAACTACTTCTGCCCATCCCTGTGCTCTGGATGGTGACATGGTTTCACATCACTCTATGTTAGATGTCATGTGGTTGGACATCCTCAGGCACAGCACCCCTGGCTCCTAGCATTTATAAAGTGAGGAGAGAACAAGGGGCTTGATTTTGAGCTCAGAGGCAATCCGCTGATTTAATGAGGAGATTTCCAACAGCAAAGAATGAATCAGGATTTGCTGCTGTTGTGGGTTTAATAAATGCTTTACTGTTTTCATACCCAGCATCAATGTTGAGTAACTCCCAGAGTGTAGTGTGACATTTCTAAGTCTTGTTAGTTTAGATATAAGAGTCAAAAATTGAGAAACCAAATTGGCTTCTAGTGTGGAGGTCTTGTATGTGTATTTCAAGCAGAACCTGCATTCCTGGACTCAGAAAGTGACACCAGTAAAACAGAAAAGCTTGATTTTATCAGTAGTGGGGTGTGTGTGTTTACATACTTGGAACAGAACCTTGGGCCTCACACATGCTAGAGAAGTACTCAGCTGTATTCTGACTCTATCAGTAGTTCTATTTAAAAGATAAAACACAAGCCCCAAAATCCTTACCCCAGATCACTGTAGCAGCGGTGTTTGTAGCAGCGGTCTTTGAAATACAGTGCACTGCTCTCCCACCTCCCTTCAGCGTGCTGGTGAGAATTGGTAGTGCACCCCATTCTTCAGCCTGTCCATCAGGCCTTCCTCACAGCCCCAGGGGGTCAAGGAGCCAAGGGGTGAGGTTGCCATGGGAAGGGCAGTTGCCCTTGGAGGGAGAAACCTATTCCCTGCTTTAAACCACAAATGCCTTTTGATAACTAGTGAAATTGGCAAGCAGAGTGATTGAAAACATGTGAGAGGTAACCGGATCTGAGTTTCAAGTAGTACATATTTGAGAAGTTTTCCCCAATGTAAAAGTTACTCTTTAAGAGCCTTAAACTAATAAAAACAAGGAAATTCCATGTTACGGCTGCCACTCGGCCTTTCCATTTTTATCCCAGAAGTCAGATTTGACAGGTCAGCTGCCGACTGCCTCCGTGATCCCCAGGAGCATTTGAGGCAGGGGAAGACTAGAGTGAAAACTGGCAGTTGATGGGAATGGGGAAATCTCGGCTGCTGCTGGTTGCCGAGCTCATGATTTTAGTGGATCCTGTTTTCTCCTCTTGGTGCTGCTTCCTGTATTTACTCAATTCTCTGAAGCTGGTTCATGTTAAGATTTACTTGGTAGCTGCCTGCTCATCAGGAGGGGAGTCTGGATGTCTGTGCCCTTCATGACCCTGTTCCCTGTCCTGCCCTGCCCTGCTGTGCTGCAGTAGCCTGTGTGCTGCCTCTTCTCCCTCTAGTCCATTCTTCCTACCGTTGCCAACGTGGTCTTTCCAAAGCAGGGCAGTGATGATCACTGTCTATGCCACAGCTGCTGGCAGGACCAGGCCCACATTTGAGGTCTCTGATGAAGCCTCCTGCCTGGCTTCCTAGGTCTACCTGCTGCAACACTTAGTGACTGATTTGAGATAATGAGTAAGGAGCTTACCTTGTTAAAAGCAGATGGTAGCTGCCCTATCAGTGGACATGAAAGAAGGGCATAGAGGGAGGGAGAGCCCTGGGGAACTGAAGACAGACTGCATCTATTCACAGGGAAGGCACAGCCCAAACCTTAGAATCATGACCCTCCAGTCTTGTCTGTCTCATGCTTCTGCAGCCTGTGGGCACCCTTCAGCCATAGGCTCACTGCATTTCTGAGAGGTCCAGTGGAAAGAGACATTTCCAGTGCAAGAGATCCCACCTCTGTGATCTCTGTGTGACCTCAGAGCCCTTGAAGAGCGGGTGCCATATTTTCTTGAGGGATTGTCATAGTGATTAAAAAACCACAAAAGATGTAAGGGGTGAGTTGAAAACTGGCACAACCGTGATTTTTCTACCCATTCTGTGTATTCTGGAATTTTCCTTCTGTCCTCCACGCGAAATCTTAACCAGGACTAAATTACTTCCCTATAAAGTCTTCAATGAGCCTCCCAACAGGAAGTCATCTCTCTGTGTCTTGCCCCAGGCAGTCTTGGTGCCTTTTCTGTTCTTCTTATAGCTGTCCTGTCTTTGTATAAAGCGTGAGCTCTGTGGGCACCAGGACAGTTTGTAGGGCCTTTTATGTCCCATTCCTCTTTCCCAGAAGTTGTTGTTTGAAGCTCAAGAGCAGTTAGTTGATCAGTGGACAGTAAGTGGGTGCAAGTGTGGCAGTTTCATGGTGCATTTGGGCTGGAGACCCATCCCTCAGGGCTGATGTTCTGGGACCATGGATTTTTTTTTTTTTTTTTTTTTTTTGAGACTGGGACTTGCTCTGTAGTACAGGCTGGCCCTGAGCTCACCATGTACCCCAGGTGAGCCTTAAACTCACAACAGTTCTCCTGCCTCTGCCTTCTGAGTGCTGGGATTACAGGCCTGAGCCACCACTCCCAGCATTGTGGTTTGTGGTACTGATGGCTGGTGGGCGTGAGTCACCATGCCCGGCTTTGTTATATGTGGTTACCAGGGATCAAACCCTGGCCTTTGCGCTTGCATGGCAGGCACTGGAACCACTGAGCCAAATCCACAGCCCTCCATGGAACTTCTTTTCACACTGGTGTGCCTTTGAAACCAGGCACACTTTCTATGTGATCGGGTCTTCCCAGGTCAGGTGTTCCCTGCACAGACTGAGCCTTTTCTCCTGCCTGCCACATGCATTTCCTTCATCTTTGAAGATGTCTGGAAACCCAGAGAGACCTGTTAATCAGACCATTAGGAACAGGGCATACTAGAAAGAAACTAGGATGTCATTGATAGTTTTAATTTTTGCTGAAATGTGCATACAGTAAGTGTATTGGTGTATATTCCAGTGTTAACAAGTATGGAATACTAAACATAATTGTTTTTTAAGATTGACTTTGATTATCATTTTGGACCTGTGGCTTGTTTTCTGTTGGCATTGCCTTGTAAAACATGGTGCTCACAGGCTCTGCAGGCAGTGTTCCTCCATAGACTGTGGCTCAGATATTGCAGCTGGAGGCTATGGTGAGGCTGCTGGACTTTGTGGTATGCTAGTACCACAGGCACTATCCTTATATCCAAACTCTGTATATTCCTGCAAAGGTAGTGATGGGACAGGATAGCAGAGTTCCTTTTCTGGAGCATACTGCTTTTTTCCCCACAAGCCATATAGGGATCCTCTGCTCCATCTGCCCTTGAAGAAGTCCTAAGACACACAGTAATGTGAAGGACACAGAGCAGTGTTGTTCCTGGGCAAAAACAAGCAATGTCACTTTGTTGAATTTGATGGAGAAAAATCTCTTTGATGTCTGTGTAATTAACTGAGATCTAGAGTTAGAAAAAAGCAGGTGATGAGAACTTGTTCTTGGAGTAGTCATAGAGAAATTGAGAATGCTTTCTAATTGGCCTAATTTCTTCCCTCAAGGAGCCATTCCCCAGGTGGCCGAAAAGAGACCCAGGATGAAGGGCGACCGTCTGCTGGCCACAGCACTGGCTGGTATAATAGCAGAATCTCATTGTGTGGCAGTGTAGCTTGTTGTAGTTGTATTTGTTAATTGTTTTGCCCAGATCCTGCAGCACAATTTATAGTCAGTTAGCATTAGCTTGTTGGCTAGCTCTGTGAAGCCTGAACTGAAAAGCCCTGGAAAGGATGGAGTTACAGTTCTGGGATCCAATGTAGGCAGATGGGTGGCAACAGCACCTCCAGGGCAGCTTTTGGAGCAGCATTTGCCCTGAGTCTAGAACAGGGATAGTGATACTCCGAGGAGGTAAGTGGTCCCTTGAAGACCTCATCTCTGCCATGGAGACCCTTCACATAGCATGACCTGTTGGGGGCCAGCACCCAGGTTTCCTGGAAGGAGCCAGCAGAGGTAGTGTAGGCGAGAGCACAGGAATCACTAGAGATACTCAGTCCTCTGTCCTACAAGTGGCATTTGATGGCATTGGCTGGCTGGCAGCAGTTCCCAGCCAATGGCAGGATGTTGTAAACCTCACTCACCGAACAGCCCAGAAATATCTCAAAAACTAAGCGTAAAAAAGAAAATCAAACCTGGTTTGGGGCAGTATTTCTTGGCTGGGTATAAGCTCTCCTGCTCAACTTGCTGTGCACTGGTAGATAGATGTCTGTTACTAGTTTGGTTTTCCCTAGGAGCTACTTAGCATCTTTTAACTTTTACTTATAAATTCCAGGCAAAGACATTTTGAGAGCTTTTTGGAGTTTTTATTTGCTAATTAAAATGTGAGAAGGGAGCACAGCTACAGGTAGAATTCTGGTGCAAGCCACAGCTGTGATTTAAAAAAAACCAACCCGACAGTTTCAAAATGAAGTTATTAGCACTTCACCTCAAACTGTGATTGCTTTTAACTTTCATGATCTGTTTCTTAAGCACCCCACACCCCTGCAGTTTGGGGGGGGCAGATGTGTAACGTAGATGGTACCTAGTCCACAAAGATAAGCACTAATGGTATGCAATTTTCTAACTCATAAGAGTTACTTTTTTATTTTCCAGTGACCATGGAGATAAGGTAGGGTGTGTGTTTTACTGACAGAAAAACTGAGGATTAGGGATTCTGGTGACCTGCCCAAATTTGCATAATGAGAAAGATCCTAGTCCAGAATAGAGCCTGAGCTGCTTGAGCCTGAGATGCCCTGGCAGCTTCATATACTTTACTAATAATGCCCTGGGCAGGATAGACCTGGCTACCTATGACATGTGGCCATGTGAAAAAATACTGGGTTACTATTTCCTACCACTTGGAAAATAATGAAGTACAATCTGTTCTGATTCTGAAAACCATCAGCAGCCAATAGTATACCAAGGCCAGTTACATATTCCTAAGGAGCATCTCTGTCCTAGTGCACACACTGACCAGGAGGTTTGTTTTGATTCACAGGCGGGGTCTGAGCTGGCAGATGTTTGTTGCTGGGTAGCCCAGAAAGAAGGAAAAGAAAGAAAGCTAGTGAGCTGCAGGATAGCTTTGCGCCAGCATTTTCCCAGAGAAGTGGAAGGGAAGCTTTGCCAGAGTGGCTGGTGCCCTAACAAATTGATTCTTGCCAAACAATGGAGATAAATATTTTCAACAGACAGAAATTTTGGCTCCTAAAGTGTTCAAATTAAAGGCTTATTTCTAAAACAAATACTTTGGGAGGAAAACATTTTTACCAGTGTAGATGAGATCAGGGTTATTCCTTTTGGCAGTGGCATACTTATTTTGAGATTAAAACACAATGGCTTCCCTGTTCTTGTCTCATTTTTAAAAACTGATGACAGTCCCCACCCCCCCCCATGTCTTCTTGGAGAAAGGAAGGTATATTCAGATGGTGCGTGGGGAAGAAGTAGTGGGTGGTTTCCCGTGGAGTCACCCAGATCTTGGCTCAGACCTCATATCTATCCCATCCTGGGTGATCTGGGCAAAACCAGACATCCACCTAATCCTCATTTTCCTGTCTGAAATGGTGTGGCCCTGTCCGCTTGGTACTGGCTGCTACTGTTACCCTCAGAACCCCAAGGGTCACTGGACTAGCACTAGGGTCACCAGAACTCTCTGTGCTTGTGGGACCATCTCCATTTTTATCATCAGACACAGTTGCCACTGGCTGTGACTGCTGACCCTTTAAGTTTGGCTGGTACAACTGAGAAACTGGGCTTTTTATTTCATTTATATTCACCCAGCAACCTGCAGCCAGCGCTGTTTTGGGTAGGAAGGTTCCTGTGTGTGTCCTTCATTTGAGTCTTGTAATTGATTGTTAGGTCAGCCCATTAGAGAACTCTCAGGTCTGTGGCTTTCTTCATTGTTATGTAGCTGCAGAGTCGGGGCTTAGGTATCCTCTCTGGCATCTACCTTGGCCCTGCAGGCAGAGCAGAGGTGTGGGGAGGGGTCCTCCTTTGAGCCAGGCAGGATAATGGATGTGTGGGTTCTGAACACCCCCCAAACCTTCAAGAACTAATTCCTTTTCCATTCTTCCCTTTATCTCTCCTCTCTCCACCCCTTCCTCGCTCCTCCCCTCCTTTGTTTCTCCACTCCTTGCCGCCCCTGTTTTGAGACAATTTTCCTTGACTCACACTATGTGACTTAGTCTGGCTCAGAATTTTTTTTTTTTTTTTTTTTTTTTAGGTTTTTTTTTGAGACAGGGTCTCGCTTTTGTGGTTCAGGCTGGCCCCGAGCTCAGCCTCCAACTCACATCACAATCCTCCTGCCTCTGCCTCCCAAGTGCTGGGATTACAGGCGTGAGCCACCACGCCCGGCACTGTGGTATGTGGTACTGGTTGCTGCTGGGTTGAGTCTCCACACCCAGTATTGTTATGTGGTTACCGGGGAATCGAACCCGGG
>PVIR01001253.1:0-70863 GCA_004026965.1 Petromus typicus | reverse complement strand
AGTCCGGCTCAGAATTTATGATCCTCCTGCCTCAGCTTCCCTGATTGTAGGTTTGTACTGTCATACTCAGTCAAGGACATTTGTTAATTTTAACAAGTCTCTGTTGTTCTTTTTTTTTTTTTTTTTTTTTAAGGTTTTTTGAGACAGGGTCTCGCTTTGTGGTTCAGGCTGGCCCTGAGCTCAGCCTCCAACTCACATCACAGCAGTCCTCCTGCCTCTGCCTCCCAAGTGCTGGGATGACAGGCGTGAGCCACCACGTCCGGCACTCGGGTATATGGTACTGATTGCTGCTGGGCATGAGTCTCCATGCCCGGTATTGTGTGTGGTTGCTGGGGATCAAACCCAGGCCCTTGTGCTTGCAAGACAGGCGCTGGAACCACTGAGCTAAATCCCCAGCCCAAGTCCCTGTTGTTCTTATGATGTATATAACAGATAATCGGTATTAAATGTGTATCACATCATTATGTACTAAGTGTATAATGTATAAAACTTACTTTTACAAAGTGAAAGAAGTAAAGTAAAAACCATGACATTGGGGAAGCTATACCTTAGGGCATTTATAATAGAGGCAGGTCATTTGGGTCAGCAGTCCTTGTTGTGAGACCACAGCCGTGAAACTCCCATGTCCGTTTGTCCCCTAAGTTCATCCTAAGGCCCATGGGAGACAGCGTCAACAGTGAGTCCTTTTCCATGTTTCAGTGTAGATCTTTGTGGGGAGGTGGATATTGTGGCCTGGAGAGATGGGAAGCAGATAAGAGGATTCTGCTTCAACCCAGGAACAACAGAAACCTAGGGAGAAAGCAGTAGAGAACTCCAGGAAATCGAGATGTCAGATACAAGGAGCAGGACCCCCCCCCCAGGTGGCACAGCTGGGGGCTTGTGAGCGGGGGAAGGGTCCTGGGACTCCTTGAGGAAACCAAAGATCAGAGCTGGGTGAGTTGCTGCCATTTGGAGCCCTTCTTGTCTGTTTGGGTGAGCCTGCTGGCAGCATTCATGTGGTTTTGAGATGTAGCCAGGAGGCAGCAGTGAAGCACAGTGTTTATGAAGTGGGCACTTTTGTAGCTCAGAAATGGTCCCCTATCAGGAATTTCATACGGTCCAGTTCATTGGTAAAGCAGAGACTTCTTGTGGAGTTGAAAATCATCGTACCCCTCCCTCCCCTGGTTCTGGCTGCTTGTGCCTGCTCTCAGCAACTCTACCGTCTGATCCTAGTGTATTTCATTATGCATCCTGAGAACTGACTCTTCATGTTTCACTGCTTAAATGAGTGTCTAGCAAGTATTATATGGAGTGCAAATTTTGTTGGATACATCTGGCATTTTTGTCTTTGCATAGTGTGTTTTTGAAGGGGTGAAAAACAGAAAATAAAATATTGGCTCTCTTCAAATTTCTTGGTCCTGAGGAATCCACAAAGCAGTTTATGTGACAGCATTGTGTGTGTAGCTTTTGTTAGGCTAATCTATTTAGTTTTATTTATCTTTTTTTTTTTTTGATGGGAGATTGAACCCAGGACCTCATGCTTGGCAGGCAGTACTTGTGTCACTGAGCTACATCCCCAGCTTTATTTCTTAACTTTCTGAAGAGGTAATATATTCATTTGGTCCAAAGTAAAAGCCTTACTTGTATATATACACACAGAAATCTTGCTGCCACCTGTCCCTTTATACTGTATCCCTGCTCCTTTTCATCTTATCCCTATTCCTTTATGCCATGTTTCTGTGTCTATTCCTCCTCCCATCATTCCAAGAACATGAGTTTCCCTGATGTGTGGTCAGTGACTTCAGTCATGTGGCTTATGCCCCCAGACCCTAAATGTAAACTGGATTTACTTGTTTCTCTTGAATTTCTGAGATTAGGAATTGTAACCAGGTCACCTCCCAGAATGAAGAAAATAGTGATTATGTAGCAGATGTGCAATACTGTTTTAAGAATGAATACAGAAGATTTAGTTCAGTGGTTCCAAAGTCTTCCTGACAAGCGCATGTTCCCAAGTTTGATCCCCAGTACCACACACCACAATGCTGGGTTTGGTGACTCATGCCTCTAAGCACAGCACTTGATAACCATATACCACAGTGCTGGGCGCGGTGGCTCACACCTGTAATCCCAGCACTCGGGAGTCAGAGTCACAAGGGTTGTCATGAGTTTGAGGCCAGCCTGGGCTACGAAGTGAGACCCTGTCTCAAAAAAAAAAAAGAAAGAAAAAGAATGTGGGAAATAACCTTTATGTTTGGTAGGTTGATGTAGAATAATAGTGCAAGGAAAAGAGAGACTGCCAACATCCCTCTTGGATGGGGAATTATATCAGTGTGCCCTCAGTTTAGGTAAGTAATGGATCAGGTCAGAGAGCTCTACCAAAACTGAGTCCTTGGATCAGGGATTTAGAACCTTTACATTTATTTTCCTCCCCTGGATAGCAAAAGCCAGGCATGGTCTAAACTTAAGTAATTTGAAATGAACTGGGTCTTTCCTGCTGTATGATTTGGGGTAAAAATGCAGTGCAGTCGGATTTATCCTTCGAAGCAGCTTCCAAATTGTGTGGGCATCATAGCTTCCCTGTAGATGTCTATGGGACCAAGGGAACGGGGGTGACACATGTAACAGCTACCCACTGGATTCCTGTACGCTATTTGGAGATCTTGCAAGGGCAGGTAGCACTTGGGCCCATCCCTCGGTTGAAGTACCTTGTTGAAGGCCATGTACTAATGGGTTCTGAGTGTCCACATTTATACTGTATCCTTCCGTGTCCACCACCCTGCTGCCACCTCCTTGCGTTCCTGGACCCAGGACATTATCTCTTCTTTTCTGGAGTGCTAGGGAGCAGAATCCCTTGAGGTAGGAATACCACACTACACAGTTTACCACCAGCTACTATGGCCACAAGACCAGGCCAGAAGGAGCACACTTGCTCATCAAACACTAATCTCAAAGGAAAAGAGAAGATAGCTAATTGCCCTGTTCAGAGATTCTCGGCAAAGGCTGAAGGACATTATATTTCTCACTTAACTCTCCCTCTTCTACTCAGATCACTGGAAAAACTATCTGGAGCAGACTTGTCCACACACCACTCTTATCCCTGTTTTTGTTCCAAGTCTAATACATCAGGGAGAAACTAACCCAGTCAGCTTGTTGTCCTACTCAGCTAGTGTTTACTGAGCATGGTGTGGTCAGGAACTGAACTTGCCCTGCCCTGTCCTGGGCAGGACAGTTGGCATTCCCTCCCAGAGTCATCTAAGTCTGCCCTATCAGGGCTGCTGGGGTAGAGGATGGAGAAGATCAAATCCTATTCTGCAGGAAGTGTCTACCTTGCTGGAGTTCACTTTCCTAGCCTCCTTGCTTTCTCTTGCCCCTGGGTATATGGGGAGCCATGATGAAACTCTCTGGCCCTTGTGTCCCCAGAGGTGGGCCCTCTGTGGCCTTACTGTCTTGATTCTTAACAAGTGGCACCATTCTGAAGCTCTACCTGGTGTCCTCAGAGATAGAGCTAGAAGAGACTGTGGATCTGCAGCCTCTTGCTGCTCTCCATTCCCCCTTGCCCTGCCACAAGACGTTAGGAGCTGATTGCATCACCCCATCTTCTTCCTGCTCAGCCCCTGGGGCCTCCTGCATCACTCCAGACCTATCTGCATCCACACACAGCCTCTGACTTGGGTGCTATTTTCCTGCAGCTTCCTCTCTTCCCCACTGGTAACCTCACCAGTCCTTGAACTTGTCCCATTTTCCTTACATGTCTCCCCTTACCTGGTTGCTTCCCCGCCCAGCCGTCTTCCTCAGAGGACCAGCTTCTAAGGATTCTGTCCCCATAAAGGTATTTCTTATTTTCTCCCAAGCAAACATAATCATATCTCCAAACCCATTTTGTACTTTTTTTTCTGGACTTCTTTTATAGCAGTTAATGTATTCCCCAACTTTTAGTTTATTTTATTTAGCAAACATCCCCTCTGACCTGTGATATGCCCCAGTGCCCTACAAAGAGCTGAGACCCCATGATGGGTAAAATGCAGGAGTTTGGGGAAAGCAGAGGAGCTGACCATCTAGAGACACAGTGGAAGCCAGTGTGGCAGGGCAAAGCTAGAGACCCTGGGTGGTCTCACCAGAGGCCCCTAGGGATACCATTGAGGGCTCTAGAACAGAGATTGGCAAGTTTCTGGAGGGAGTGTCTTTGGAGGTATGTCCCCTTATATCACTTTACAGCCCCCACTATATGGCCTTGGAGGAGTAAAAGGGCTTCTTTCTGGTCAGACTTTCCATGAAGTTCCTTATAACATCAGTGTACCCCCAGCATCTCCCTGTCTGTTCTCAGTCCAGTTTTTCATCTCCAGACACCCCTTTTCTCTTTTCTTGCCTCATGTTGAACCCTTGACCCCAGTTCCCAGCCAGATCTTTTGGAGCTCACAGTTTGGGGGTGGGCATGTGGGCAGGTTACTCTAGCACAGATCTCCTCGTCCTACTGGCCTATCTATGCTGCTGCCTGCTGTTCCTTAGGATCTCCAGCCTGACTGCACAGGACTATTGTTTCTGAGGAATGACGTTCACTATGGCTGCATGTGTAACAGCTTGGAACTGGGGCCGCAGCTTGAGCTATGAGCTGCAGGTTGTGTGGGGGAAGGTGCTGGGTGAGCCTTTGGGTCTGTAAAAACACAAGTAATTGGGGAGTCCACTTATATAGTGATGACATGTAAGTGGAAGCGCTGATGTTGACTTTGAGGACTCGGATTCTCCATTAAGTGGAAGCTTCTGTGCAGAGACCAGCTGAGTGTGAGAACCTTGCTAGGAATGAGGTCTTCCCAGGTCCTTGAAAGCCTAGGACTTGTTATAGGGAAAGGGAGATTTCAAAAAAGAAGTGTTTATTTTTTAGGAGTAGGCAATACATTTATATGCTCACGGTATAGATGTGTAAGGCCCTCCACACTCCTAAGAGAGTGCCTCTGCAGTCAAGGGATTTGATGCTTCTCAAGCCTTCAGAAAATTCCTCTGTGGAGTAAGGGTGATCTGACTGTGACATCTGTCACCCACTGATTGCTCGGGTTGATTCAGCTGATCTGGCTGGCTTGGCAGGTGTCCCCTTCCTCCCTCACTGCTCCATGTACATCCCTCCCAAAACTGCATACTCAGTAGAAGAGGACAGCCGCCCCCAACAGACCATTTCCTTGGTCATGGGTATAAGAGTAGCTGCACTCACTTGCTAGAACCTCCAACCAAGGTCTCAAGAAAATTCCTCTGTGCCTGTGTCTGTGCATTAGCTTTGAGAGTTTTGTCACTGAGTGGACCTACTCCTAGCAGCTGGTTTTGCGTTTCTAATTGAGCATAGTTCCCTCTTCTGCCTATCTGTCCATAGCCCTTCTAGTCCTGTCTACTATGTCAAAGCCAGACTTGGCTTCTGTTCCAGATTGCACTTTGCTGTGTCCCTGCTGTCTACCTGGGCAGCTGTGACAAAGCTCCTCTTCCCCTGTAGTGGATGATGAGGACTGAACCCATTGGTCCACAGACCACTGTGAAGATCGGTGCCCTTCACAAAAACTTACAGACCTTTTCTAGAGGAAGGATTTTCTCTCCTTATCTCTTGCTCTGTTTTTGTTCTACCAGTCCAGTTCCTCCTATCTTGCTTATCTGTCATATTTGCTTAGTTCCCTTTGCTAGACCATGAGCATCAAGCATTGGCTGGTAAGGGTCAGCCTCTAATTGATCCTAGCATTCCCAGAGTTCTTACTTTGGTTGAGGATGCTGGTAGAAGAATGAATTTGGGGCTAAGGCTAAGTGTGTGGTTCTGATACTACAGAAAAATTAACCTTGATGTAGCATTTACCATACTACGAATTAAGATGCATTATCTTAATTATCTCCAGAGAAGAGAAGTCTTTTGACCACAACCAACAGACTGTTGTAGGGATGTATCCAAGACTTTCTGAGGTTGCTCTATAAATAACATCACTTTTCAATTTTTCAGTACCAGGGATCCAACTCAGGGCCTTACATGTGCTAAGCCAGCACTCTACTACCAAGCCATACCTCCAACTCCAGATCTTTCTGTCTGTTTCTGTTTTTGTCTCTGTCTCTTTCTCTCTCTCATACTAGGGATTGAATTTAGGTCCTTGTGCTTGCAATGAAGGCATGGTGCCTCTGAGCTAAATCCTCAGCTGTCCTAACTCCAGATCTTACGAGTGGGGCTCTGGAGGAGTGGGGGCTGCTGGGTGGGGCTGGGCCCTCACTATTTCTAAACAGAGCACCTTCTATTCAAATGATTCTCTTGTTGGAAACAAGACTGCTCATATTCTGCCCAGGGACTGCCCATGTAAAAACCCTGTTGGCCTTTCCCATTATACATAGGTCATCTGAGTTTTCACTAATAAAGTCATTTAAAATTCCTGTATGAGCTGTGCTGTTTGATGAGTTGGCACACAGTCCCAAGAAACATCAGATGCACTAACTCTTTGGATTAGAAGTAGACAGAATTTAGAGAGAGTACCTTGCTTTTATTCTCAGTGCCATGGGCTAGGGTTGATATAGAGTAAGGAGTCTAGTCTCCTTTGCAGGCCAGAGAAGACTTACTCTAGCAGAACAGTGCTCAAAGCTTGGTCTGGCTCTGAGGAAGAGTCAGCAAAAATGGGAGGATGTGAGGGTCTTCCTGTCCCTGGTTACAGCACATCCCTGCATATATACTTTATTTGTGACAGAGTCTGGCTTTGTAGTTCAGGCTTTCTCTGAGCTCACTATGTAGCCCTGGGGAGCCTTGAACTCACAGCAATCCTCTTGCCTCTGCCTCCTGAATGCTGGTATCACAGTCGTGAGCCACCATGCCTGGCACCATGGTATGTGGTACTGATTGCTGGTGGGCATGAGTTACCATGCACAGCATTGTTGTATGTGTACTGGGGATCAAACGTAGGCCCTTTCGCTTACAAGACCGATTCTGGAACCATTGAGCTAAATCCCCAGCCCCCTGCATATGTACTTTTTTTTTTGAGACAGGGTCTCACTTTGTGGTTCAGGCTGGCCCTGAGGTTAGCCTCAAACTCATATCACAGCAATCCTCCTGCCTCTGCCTCCCGAGTGCTGGAATTACAGGCATGAGTCACCACGCCTGGCACTGTGGTATGGGGTACTGGTTGCTGCTGGGCGTAAGTCTCCACACCCAGTACTGTATGTGGTTAACCGGGGATCGAACCCAGGTCCTTGCGCTTGCAAGACAGGCGCCAGAACCACTGAGCTAAATCCTCGGCCCTTGCATCTGTACTTTTAAGGTGAGCAATTGGAGACTCATGGTTGACAGTAAGGAACCAATTTTCAAAACATTTTCCCCTATTTTCTTTTAAATAGCTTGTCACATGGTAGTTTTTATTAGACCTTATTTGAATGAATATTTAATCATAGCAGAGGAACACAACTGTTAGGAGCTGTGCCCTTTGTGATCTATCAGACATGGAGAAAAGTATTGTAGAGATTCTAATCAATGAGGAAAACAGGGCAGTCACCCAACATGCCTTAGGTCCACAGCAGAAGTGAGGTCCAGGTCTTGTGACTCTCAGGTTCTCAGAGGATGGGAGATGTTAACAGCCCACCCACTCTGTGGGATGGAGTCTGCACTTGGCCAACAAGGGCAGCAAATGCTAGGACATGTAGTGGACCTAGCTGGTTGGCTGCCCTAGGGCCATGTGGCTTCAGAGCCAAGGTCCTCCCTTGGCTTTCTGCCTGATAATATCCAATGACCACATTGAACCTGAACCCACCCTTTCTGCATTAGGCGCCTATCCTAGTCAGATGTTTTCTCTGTAACTCTTTCCAGCTCTTTTGACCTTGTTAGAAATGCCAAGCTCAGAGTAGTGGGTTGCTACTAGCCTTGTTACTCTTCGATAACCTGGGCTGTGAAGTCTAGGTCCTGTCTGCTCTGCCCTGGAAGATTCTGGCTGGTTCTGTTGATGTTTCTGTGACTGCTATGATCACTGCTCCCCGCCCCCTTACCACCAGCCCAGAACTCAAGACTGGCCAATGGGCAGGATGATGGACAAGAAACAGCTGTTATTTTGACACAATACATGCTCACCTCACTGTGTGTGTGTGTGTGTGTGTGTGTGTGTGTGTGTGTGTGTGTGTGGCCAGTGGGCAGGATGTTGGACAAGAAACAGCTCTTATTTTGACACAATACATGCACATTTTACTGTGTGTGGGTGGGTGTGTAGCCCAAGGCCTCGAACACACTAGGCAAGCACTCTGCCACTGAGCTACACTCCAGCCCACATCTCACTTTCTGAATCATCAGAATCAAGAAATTGTCCACTTTAGGCCTCCGCCCTCTGCAGATAGACTTTTGAGACCAGCACTAAAAGAGGCATATGTGTAGGACACATCATGTAAAATGTATTTCTGTAGGGACATGTTTATGTACACTTTCACATTAGCAGAGTCTTTATTTTTATGTTTTAAAATCAGCATCTTGCTATGTTTATGTGGCCCAGACTGGCCTCCAATTACTGGTCTCAAGTAACCCTCCTGTCTCAGCCTTTCAGTTAGCTGGAACTTTAGTCAAGTGCCACCACATCAAGCTAGCAGGATTTTAAAATTAATATACAATGTCATTTTTCCAACTAGATAATCATGTGCACAAAGCAAAAAGACATGGACTGTCAAAAGAGATCATTTGTGTGCCTCCTGAGGGGGAAGCACACTTACAGTTTTCTTGTGCATCTCTTTGGAGATCATTGGAACTTATGCTGGCATACATATAGCTAATCTTTTAAGCAGTGCTGATGTTACCTGATACTTGGCTTTGTTTTTTGTTAAATTTTGTTTCACTTTTGCAGTACTAGGATTGAACTCAAGGGTGTTTACCACTGGGTTATAGCCCAAGGTGTTTCTGTTGAGACAGAATTTCAATAAGTTCCCCTGGGTGGTCTTGATCTTTGCATACATAGGTCTCAATGACTATCCTATTCTGTATAGTACATGCTTTGCTTTGTTTTGTTTTGAGACAGGGTCTCACTTTTGTAATTCAGGCTGGCCCTGAGCTCATTGTGTAGCCCAGGCAAGCCTGGAACTCACATCAATCCTCCTGCATCTGCCTCAGGAGTGCTGAGATTACAGGCATGACCTACCATGCCTGGCATTGTGGTATGTGATACTGATTGCTGATGGACATGAGTCACCACGCCCATCATTGTGGTGTGTGTTTTACCAGGGATCGAATTTAGGACCTTGCACTTGCAAGGCAGGTGCCAGAACCATTGAGCTAAATCCCTGGGCCAGTACATGTATTTTTTAAAACATTACAAAATGACCCATGAGTAGCCATGTCACATATGCTATTTACTGGACATTTTAGGTTGGTTCCAGCTTTGTACTCTCTGTAACTTAATGTCTTTCAGATGTAAGGACTGTCTGTGCTCCTGTTTATGTGTGACCCGGTGACTCACAGGCTAAAGATTCTGTATTTCAGGCCCCCCTCCCCCTGTCGTCAACATATTTGATTTCCATGTTACTGTGTCATTATATTTGATGCTCTGAGTACAGGTAGGCTTTATAGATGATGAGACAATATTTAGCTTATGTTTAATAGATATCTCTTCCCCTTGCATTGTCCTCATAGCCTGAGAAAGGAACTTCTTGGTTTCCTTCAAAAGGATTTGGCGGTAGTTTGGTTTTAAAGGTCTTGGTCAGAGTACAAGCCTTAAATCTGACCAGTTCCATCTGGGGTGGTGGCAGCGCAGCAGATCCATAGAAGCTCAGTCCCTCCTCCTTGCTGTGCCAATCTGTTTCTGTGGTGGCGGGTGGCAGCACAGTGTTAAATTTGGAGACCCCCATTGGCTTCGCATGTCGGCTCACATATGTCTGCAAGCATGGGGCATGGAGCACAGCGGACCCCTGCAGAGTCCCAGACTGCCGGCAGCAAGTGGCCTCAGGTGTGCTGGCTCTGGGGCGCCATGATCAAGGTGGGCTTACCTACACTGCACCACCTGTTCAGTTCAGGTTTCCTAACCCATCTGCCTGGGATACAGCATAGAGCCAGAGGGGCAGATGGGGAGCCAGGGACCACAGCGGGTCCTGTAAGCCTTGTGCTCTTGTGATATCCCTGAAGACCTTTTTCCCACTCCATTTGCTAGGTAGGAAGTCTCAGACTTGCTAGGTAGGAAGTCTCACATGCTTGAAGAAGTCAGCAGATGCCACCGATTGGTGGCCCCATCCTAGGCCTCCTCATGCAGTGGAGGCTGCAGGGTCCTCATTGAGAGCAGTCAGCACTCGTTTTGTTTTTCTCCAAGTTCTCTATGTCTGTGTGTGATTGGAACGAAACATCGACTTTTTTTCGTTTTTGTCATATTTCAATATTGGCTTCTTTCCTTCCTTCTCGAAGCCTCCTTTTATAACTTCTTCTGTTGCCTTTAAATATAGATGTCTAAGTCCTCCTCCTTACCAGATTGTTTATATTTTTGAAAGCCTTCTGCTTATCTGTGGCTGCTCCCCCTTCTCTCTCTATCCCTACTTTCCCACATGGGTGGCGGTTGCTCTTTTTCCCTTGCCTTCTCTTAACTGGGATATGTTTCAAATGTGGTCTATCAAAATGTTCAGTGTTTCCCTCTTTTCTGCAATAGCTTTGACATCTGTTCTTGAATGCTAGCCCACGTTACTCTTTTGGACTTGTTTGCCCAAGATTTGCTTTTATGCCAGAAATACTAAAAGAGTGTGGCATGGTGTATCTCTTCCCCTCTAGTCCCTTGTTACCTCCCCCTTTTTAAACTGTCTATGATTTCAAAGTTGACAGCACACTGGATGTTTGTTCCAGCTCTCTGTCATCTTGTCTGGCTGTGGGCCACCCCAAAGTGGTACCAATGCAGCATTTCCCAGGAGCACATTGAGGCTTCTTGGATTATTTCCACCAAAAAAGAAACTCAGTGTCACTTCAGGCAGTGAGTAGAAAAGGACTCCAAACTGGGTGTCATTGGATGGTCTCCTTGGCCTTTCATCTTCCATTCACTAGGCCTTTCCTGTGCTCAGCTGCAGGCTGTGGGTCCTACTATGGGGACACTAACATGGAGCAACCACCCTGAGTCCTAAGCAGAAAGAGCTGCTGTCCTCAGTAACTGAAACCACTCAGTGGGACATCAGGCCTGTCGGTTGCGATGGCCACGTGGCCTCTGCTCCTGCTATGAGCTTGGAGCACCATCCCAGGCCCATCTGCTGTAGGCTACTTTGGAACAGCTCCTCCTGGCAGCTCCTCCTGGAATCTCTGAGGCTACTGAGAGTGTTGGTTACCAGGTACAATAGAAGCCAGGGCCTGATACTCTGGCAGGTGCTGTGCTGGGGACCCAGTCCTGGTGGCCCTCAGAGTCTAGGACAAGTTAGATAATTCTGAGAATCGCCACTACTATCAAGTGCTTTGCTTCCAAAAAGAGTTTAAGATACAGTGAATTACTATTCTTGATGTTTGCCTTTTAAAGAGTTGCAAACTATTAATAACAGGTTAATGGTTCTGAGCATGATCCCTGGCCTAAAGCAAGCTCACAGTAAATATTTGTGGCTGCCTAAGGTCCCAGGCTCACATTCTAGTGGAACAGACAGAATGCTCACATTGTACAGGGAATCAGAACTGGGAGGATGACCGGGAAGACACTGCTAAGAGCACACAGGGAATGTGGGGACACTGGCTGGTTCTGTCTGGAAACTGCTTCTGCATTTGCATTACAGAAAATCATTTCCACGTTGAGGATGTTTGACTTCTTCCAGCCAGTGGCTACGGCGTGCACGTGGGCCGGATGAAGGGTATTCATTGCCCTTGCTGTTGTCCCCTAGCCCTATTCTGCCCAAGCTTGTTAGCCTCTGGGATTCTGGGTTCTTCTTAGCATTCTCTCTCTTTTTTTTTTTTTTAGTTATTGTTTTTTTTTAAATCTTTATTGGTACATTAAATATACACATCATGATTTCACTCCATAATGGGGATTTGTACCAGTATAAGACACAACTTAATTCTCATTTTTTCCCATAGCCCTACCCACCCTACCACCCCCCCCATATACATAAAATTTGTTTCCTTACTTTTTTGTTACAATCTCTCTTCTTAGCATTCTGCTCAATGTATATGTGATCTGTTGGCAGAATGTACAATTACAGTCTTGTTTATCCTTTTTGTGTCTCTTCACAGAGAGAACTCGATGCCACCGCAACAGTATTGGCGAATCGGCAAGATGAGAGTGAACAGTCCAGAAAGCGGCTCATTGAACAGAGCCGAGAGTTCAAGAAGAACACTCCAGAGGTGAGGCAGAGCTCCGCAGCAAGCTCTCAGAGGTCTTGGCATCCTGGGGCATAGTTAGAACATGGGCCATAAGCATTTTGTGTTTCATGAGATGAAGGCAGGGCAAGTCGCCCACTTCTTTATTGTGTTGTGTCAGCCCCGTCCAAGCAAAATGGATGTCCCCACATGGCATGTGGGAAGGTGTCGTGTTTGATAGGTTGTCCAGAAAATTCAGAGCACCAGCTTATTCCACTTGCAGTCAGTGAGCAAGCTGGGTCATATGCCCAGAGCGTGTGGCCAGGTGTACAGATGTGTTAGATCCTTGAGCTTCTCCCAGTCAGTGCCCCTTTAGATCTTAAGGGACACTGGGACCTTTGGGCCAGCTTCCCCATTGCTGGGTATCAGAGTATCTGAGATACATGTGTCCAAGGTTGGTATCTTGCCAGTATTTCTTGTAAAACAGACATTTCATCTGCTTCAGCCTTTTGAATGCCTCTGTGTTTCTTGAAATATGCTATAAAGGGCACTGGGAATGTGCTCTTTATTGCTCTTGGTTTTTTCTCATATGTGTGGAGGCCTGTGCTTAGAGTGGCTGGAGCAAGCACCATCCTTCTGTTGGAGTCGCGTATTTCCTTCACGTCTGTCACAGATTTAGTAAGAAATGCAGAGAACCCAGAGCTCCAGAGAGGTATGCAAGTGCAGGGGGGTTGCTCCCTGGGGCACAGCTGGTCTGGCCTGTCGGGATTTTGTGCCCAGGGTCTTCCACCCATCCCAACGGGAAGTGAATGGGTTGCAGTTGCCACAGGCCATATAAGTCTTTTGTGGTTTTTTTCTAGGTAGGACAATAGATCAGCTTTGGAGGAAAAGCCCCTTTCTGGAGCAGGTGCTCCTAGTTTGTGATATATTCTTGAAAAGCTTTCTTAGACACAAAATACAGATAGGACTCATTGGTTCTTGGGGTGGCCACTTTCTGTGGGGCTTTTGGGAGATGGCCTTGCCCTGAGAAAAGACAGGAGAAAGCTGGGGATCCAGAACAGAATCTCCCCTTTCAGTTGCCTCAGGTTTCCAGCTGCTTCAGTGCCAGCGTGCTGGAGGGAATGGTAATTTCCATAGTTCTCAGCCTTGCCTCTGTTTCCCCAGTCAGCTGCTCATGTCCATCTCATGGATAACTCTTTTTTTTTTTTTTTAATTATCTTTATTGGTACATTAAATATACACATCATGATTGCACTCCATAATGGGGATTTGTACCAGTATAAGACACAACTTAATTCTCATTTTTACCCATAGCCCCACCCACCCTACCACCCCCACATATATATAAAATTTGTTTCCTTACTTTTTTGTTACAATCTCAACATTGTCCCCTTTCACCTTCATGGATAACTCTTAACTATGAGTACCATCCCAGTAGCTGGCTGTTTTCTCACTGCCCTTCCCTTGGTGACCTTGTGTCCAGGGATTTCCATAGCAAACCAGAAGAAGGACTATAGACAGAAGGTAAAGAAGCACAGTCTGTCATACTTACTGCAAGGGTGATGGAGCAGAGCTGGCTTCCTGTGCTTCCTCAGAGTCCAGACTCCTTCTTGGCTAGTAACAGCAAGGTGTGTTCTCCCCTGGCTATTCATTTCCTCACATGGGGTTGACAGATGTTGACAGAACTGAGCTTTGTCCCTACAGTGGCATCTAAGCAGGTCTTGTTCTTCAGAAACTAGGGACTGACTCACATGGTTTGTGCTGAAGGCCATGTCAGTTACTCAAGGAAACCCAGCCTTGTGCTTTGGATCTCTATTTTCTCCTAATCCCAAGAAACAAGAGGCTTCAGTAGAAGCAGCCAGCTGGTAAATGCCACTGGGGCATTTATTTCCTGATCCCATGTTTAGACTTTGTCTTTCACGGTGAACGGGATCCTGGATTGAACTTAGAAGGAAGGAATGGAAATATCATTTGTGTGCTGCTGTCTCAACTGTGCCAGTAGTCTAGGCTGGCATCCTCCCCTGTGGATAGGAGTCCTAAGGTGGGCGTTTACAGGAAACCTGGGAGGAGCTACACTCAGGCTCCTGCCCCTTGGCTAGTACTTCCAGACTTTGGATGTGTGAAAATGAAGGTTGCTTGGAACTTTGCTCAGGAGTTAAGAGAACACTGGTCTATCATGAAGGAAGTCATCCCTTCCCTATAGTCATAGTGTGGCCTTTTCCTGCCATTGAGGGCCAGGCCCTTGCCCAAGGACAGCTGCGGGCCAGGCAAAGCTGGTCATCTTCTTGCTGGTGCTGTGCTATGCATGTTAACCTCTGATGAAGTCTGTCCAGTTTTGATTTGAGAGAGAGGAAATTTTCTGTGCAGTGTCTGTGGAATTTCTGTATGCAGGGTTAGGTACCCTGAGAATTCAGAAAGGAGTAAGACTGGGTCTCTTAGTAAAGTTTATGTTTTCTTAGACTGCCCCTTCTGAAGGGCCAGTCAGGGATGTAGCTGTCAGGGAGGTCAAAGTAACAGAAAAGCAGCTGTGTGTTGGAAGCTGCTTTGACCTCCCTGACAGCAGGGAGACTGTCAGTCCAGGAGGAAAGGGCTGGGCCCAGAGGGGCAGAGGGGCAGGGCCAGAAAGGGGACCTTGAAAGCTGTGTAGGGGCTGTGCAGTTGGGTTGCTATGTGATAAGCCAAGGCCTTGATAAGCATTAGGATCCCCAGGAACCAGAAGGGGGCTTTGATGTGGTTGGAGCCTTGAAGATTCTTTGTTTAGAATGAATGTTTTAAGTTTCAGTTTTATGTTTGAGTCTTCTTTTTTTCCCCCCTTTTTGAGATAATGTCTCACTTTGTAGCTCAGGCCGGCCCTGAGCTCATTATGTAGCCCAAGCGAGCCTAGAACTCACAGCGATCCTTCTGCCTCTGCCTCCCGAGTGCTGGGATTATAGGTGTGAGCCACCACGCCTGGCACTGTGACATGTGGTACTAATTGCTGGTGAGTGTGACTCTCCACACCCAACACTGTGCCCAACATTGTTGTATGTGGTTACCAGGGATCAAACCTGGGACCTTGAACCACTGAGTTAAACTTGTAGCCCTGTTTGTGTCTTTGTAAATCTAAAAATTGTGATTAATTTGAAAGAGATTGCAGTTGCTCTATAAATAAAGTTTTGTGCTTTCATTTGCATCAGCGTCCCTTTCAAAGCAAAACCATTTAAATGTTTTTTGACTAAGCATTCATTCCTTACTGAATTAATAATCACTAGTGGAACCTAATAAATGGTGAAACACTTGTCAGGTCAATTGCTCCTCCAGTGTTTTACTGGAAGTGACTTAGCTGTGTGTCTTTGGGCAAAATTTCAGTTTTGTCATCCTTAAAAAATGTAATGCCAGGAACCAGCTCATAGCGTTGCTATATTACAAGCATGTCTGTACATTTGTGTATGTGTGCGCATGCTCATGTGTGTATAAGCACTTGTGTGTGCAGTGCGTGCATATGCAAGTGCGTGTGTGTGGGCTCCACACAGACATGGCACCTAGAGCCCAGTGGGTATTTATTATTAGTATTAACTTCAAACACTCGCTACATAATGTGTTAGAGGCGGTTGATTTTTACAGAGCTAGGTCAGGGACTTTAAAAAAAAAAGCTAGAACAAATATAGGTAGTTTCAGCTTAAAGTATTCCCAGAGTTGGTTTATAATAACAGTTAATCATTTTACAAATATTTATGGAACACCTTCCATGTGCCAGATGGTTCAGCCCTGGGGAGAAAATCCTATCCCTTTTCTTAAAAGTTTCTTATCTTTCTCACCAGGCAGTAGAACAGGGCGATGCCGCATGCTGAGTGCTGCGATCGCATAGCTGGCATCTTCTGACTGCGTACTTTCCCCACAGAGCACTTACGGCCGTGGTGAGGATGTTCTGTAGAGAAATCACAGATGGCTCAGTCACCCTCTGTATAGATAAACAGTTCTTCCTTTTTGTTGTTGTTGCTAGGAATGTAGCTATCACTGAGCTACATCCCTGCCTCTTTATTTTTTAGTACATGACAGGGAGCTGCTTAGTTGCCCAGGCTGGCTTATGGAACCTGCGATCCTCCTGTCTGAGCCCCCCCAAGTAGTTGGGACTATAGGGATGCACCGTTGCACCCAGCGTCCATTCTGCTTTTTGAGTCTTCCTCCTCCTTCCTCTTTTTCCTCTCCTCTTCCTCATCTTCCTGCTGTTCACCCTCCTTTTGTCCTCTGTCACCCAATCACCTCCTTATACCCAGAGACAGAGAAGATAAACAAGGGAAGAGGCAGGGGCTCCAGAACTCCAGGGTGGGTGACAGACACACACCAGGGTCTGACTGTTGGGCAGAGTAGCTGAGCCCTTGCCTTAGGGCTGGGTGCTAGAAAGCAGCAGATAGGTGAAGGGACAGGGCCACCCCTCCTGTGACTAGGGAATCTGTGATCTGGCCATAGAGCGTACAAGAGTAAGCAATAGCTTTCATCCATCCTGGGCAACTTAGTGAGACCCTGTCTCCAAATATTAAAAAGGGCTGGGAAGGTGTCTCAGTTCAAAGGACTTGGGTTCAATCCCTAACACCAAGGGGGAAGGGAGAGAGGAAAGAAAGAAAAAAGCGTACATTCCAATACAAGCCCAAAGCCTACCTTCCACTCTACAATACTCTTTGTCAGGCTTCCAACACACAGCTGCTTTTCTGTTACTTTGACCAAGGTGCTGGCTGAGCTCCTGTTCCTGCCAGCATGATTCCAGTGACCTCCTTTCTTAGGCACCTGTGAATAGAGAAGACCACAAGTGCTTAAAACCTTGAGTCACTTAACAGATATCACAAGAGGAAGGCTCCAGAGTTTCGTTCTTCTACCTAGGAATTTGGCTGTGCTTGACATTTGCTTTTCAGACCCAAAGTTTGATCCCATTCCTGCTTTTTGGCTGGCCTAAGACTCAAACCCAGGCCATCTGGCTGTTGAGGGTGTGTGCTTAGTGACTCCCTGATGAGATGAACAAACATAATGGCTCTGTGTCACAAGAGGCCCTTAGAGTGGAGCCTCAGACACTGACTTGCTGCAGAGCTTGCTGGCCTTGCTGCAGGTAGTTAGGTGGATAGAGTGGTTAGTGAAATTGAAGACTGAGTGCCCTAACTTGTATGTCTCACCAATGTCACTAGTCTGGTGACATGGCCTTGACTCTGGACTGTCCTGTTGGAGGGTGATGCTTGACTACCACACAAGTGGTTTTTGCACAAGGCTGGCCTCCAGAAGAGCCTGCACATGCTTTTTGTTCTCTTCTCTTCCATGCTGTCCAGGAAGAACTGTCTTCTCCAGAAGAAGGGAAGGAAAGTAGCATTCTGAGGGACAATGATTTCACCATCAGACTATGCAGGCGTACAACTTGGTCATGTCAGCATGTCCAGCTCTGCCCCAGATTGTTTCTAGGGTATTTATTTGTAAGGCTTTCTTGTCTTGGGTAGTCTTTGTTTCCCTGGCAGTGGGCCATGCTGCTGCTGTGCAGAAAGCCGGACTGCCCTGCCGGGCACTCCTTGATCATTTTTCCTGGTGTATTTTTGCCTAAACGTCTCTTGCTCACTGGAGCTTGAATCTTCTGACGCCTGGTCTGTGGAACTTGAAGTCTGTGTCTGTGCCCCCTGCTTCTGTCCTAACCGACAGCACATGATGTTCTCATATCGCCCTCCTTTACTGCTGGAGCCACTGGCAGAGATCAGCTCCAGCCCTAACTGTGGAGCCCAGCTGCCTGGGGATCAGGCTTAGGGCAGACCCTCTTCCTTCTCACTGGCTCTCCCAGGGCAAGTGATCTCAGTGTGATGCCAGGGGCAGGCAGCTCCTGTGGCCCCTCCACCTGCCCCAGAGTGCCAACTATGCAACAGTGTTTTCTGTGGCACTGACATAACAGTTGTTCCTTGGCTTCATTTCCTGAGTGCCAGCTTTCACTTTGGTCTCTACCTTGGGCTTGGAGTGTTTTTCTGATTTTACTGCTTGGGCAACAGTTGTAAAAAGTCAGGCTTGCGATACATTTTGAGAGACCACTTGGGATGACATCTTGCACTGTAATCACAGTGACTAGATCTGCCAGTGCCTTCTGAGCTCAGGCAGATGCTGTCGGAAGGGGCTTCTACTCTTTATGATCAGGAGGATGTGTTTTCTGGGTCAAATGCAAAGCATCAGATCCATTGCCATCTTTTGCAGCCAGTTTCTGTGGAGGTGAGGAAGGTGGACAAGAAGACACTGTGGACTTAAAATGTGTCTCCCACTCCCTAGGAGAAAGTTAGAGGAAGGGGAGGCCGTAGAAGCAGTAATATATAGCTATGGCTTGGACCCAAGTGCATTTAGTTACTCCTCGGCAGCCTTTTATAGATGCTGCAGGAGTGACTCAGTCTGGAAAAAGAGAGCCGATTAAAAGAAATGGCCATTCCGGTGGACGTGTCACACATCGGTTGTAGGACTAGCTTGGTGACGTCTGAAGGCCCTGCAGGAGTCCTGGATGAGGCATGTGCTCAGGTGGTTACAGTCACATGATGTGGGCAGTCAGTGAGGCCACCTGCTACCCCGGTGCCTTTCAAACTCCCAAACAGCATATTTATCATACACACTCTTGGTGACTCTTTGGCGTGGATTTGTGTGAGTGTATGTACACGTATGTGTGTATCTACTGCCTGAATCTCAGTGTACCTCTTGTTTTCATCAGATTGCCAGGCCATAAGAGCCTATATGACTTGATTTTGCTATTCAGTCTTCATGTTTGTTTCAGTCACGAACCACCACATACCTCTGAGTACGCACACCAGAGTCATTTTCCTGTGTCACAATGTACACACTGAGCTGGCTGCACTGAAGACTTATAGCACCAGTTTGAAAGACTGTGGGTTTCAGGGAGGAGGACCAGCCAATTGCATCCTGACAAACATGGCCCCTTGGCAAGGGTTGTGGGGGGCCAGGGAGTCTCCAAGCTGGAAGGCAGAGGCACAAGTGGTCAGTGCCAGGGATTTGTACAACTTTTGTCATAAGCATGCTGCCTGCCTGGGGATGAAGAAGCTGGTGCAGCCCCTCTGCTGACTGTCAGCTCTGGTACAGTCATTCTCTTCTTCTTCTCAACCTCAAGGAGCTGTGTTTTGTACCTTTAGTCCTTTAAATCCCATGGACACTGAGTCACTGCAGCATAAGACATCCTGTCCTGTTAATAGCATTCACACGGTATTCTTTTTTCATAACAGAAGAAATTTTTAAAATGTTAATTACGTCATTCTATAAGATTCATTTTCCAAACAGGCAGATAATAAATAAAATTTTATTTGATGCTTCTTTTATTTAATTTTTGTTCAAAGTTTAAAAATTAAAGGAATTTAAGAACTGCCCCTTTCTTTGGCAATTCCTCAGACAACTAAATATAAAATTACCCTATGGCTCAACAATTCCACTCCCAGGTATATAAAAACACTCCCCAAAACATGAATATATCCACAGCAGCATGAATCAAAACAGCCAAAGTGTAGAAACAGTCCAGATGCCCATCAGCCGATGAATCAATAAGCAAAATGTGGTCAACCCATACCATAGAATATTATTCAGCTAGAAAAAGGAATAAATTACTTGAGTCATGCTACACATAGATGAAACTTGAAAATATTATGCTAAGTAAAAGAAACCAGAATGCCATGGTTAATTTTCTATGGCTCAGATAGGCATATCAACAGAGACAGGACATAGATTACTGTTGCCAGGGGCTAGGGGAAGGTGGAGAAGAGTGACTAATAATGAGTGTGTGGTTTCTCATATGCCTTAAAAAGTTCTGGAATAAGACAGTGATCATAGTTGCACATGTACGTGTACCTGCTAAATACCACTGAATTCTGCACTTTCAAAAGGTGAATCATGTGGCATGTAAGTCAGTTTTTCAATTAAGCCATTATCTTTTAGAAATCAGTCTTTTGGCAGGGTTGTGGGGAATCCCTGGGTGGCGTTTTTATTCTATTGTGTTCTTATCCTGCTCCATAGGCTCTCCCTACTAGAAAGTGTCTTGTGACTTTTCACTTCTGCAGTGGTGGCCTAGCTGACAAAAGGCCACTCTATATCAAAATTATAAAGCTCACATAATAAACGTGGCTGTTTAATCATTCTGTAATCACCTACCGTTAAGTTATAATAAGACTTTAACTAGAAAAAGTTTAAAATTAAAAGTAAACTTTTAACAGTCACCAATTAAACTTGGTAAGCCAATTTATCAACCTGAGAAGTTACTTTCTCAGTCCTTATAGTCCCTAGGGGAGAAGCTGTCTCAAATGTGACAGGTTAATGAATGGATTTCTAGCCCAGTTCAGCTCCCATCAGGAGTGGCGGTGGCCACATTGTCACCTACATTCTAGAACAACCGCCAGCAGGGCTGAGAGGGTCCCAGATAGGCCTGAGGAGCTGAGGAATTCACTGTGTTTTGTATGTCAGGCTGGCACCAAATCCTACCTCCTCTAACTTCAGCCACAGTGAGATGGAGGCTTAGCCTCAGGTCCTTCATTTGTGGCAGTGCACACTACAGGAGGTTTCATCGGCCCTGGAGGGTGAATGTCCAGTTCTAGGCCGGTGGTGTAGATGCTCGGGCCAAGTGACCCTGGGCAAAGTCACTGGCCATTCCAAGAGTTGGACCTTCTCCCTGCTTTTTTCAGTACTGAGATTGAACTTAACTGCACTCCAAGCCCTTTTTTTTGGAAACAGTATCTCCCTAAATTGCCCAGGTTGAGTTTAGGCTTACATTTCTCCTGCCTCAGCCCCTCAGGTAGTTAGGATTGCAGGCACACACCACCATGTCTGTTTTGGATCTCTTTCCTGTAAGAAGAAAACATTAATACAGGTTGAGTATCCTTTATCCAAAATGCCTGGGACAAGAAGTGTTTAAAACTTTTTGGAGTTCTTTTCAGATTTGGAGATACTTATATAGATTTTACCAGTTGAACATTCCTTATCCAAATTTCAAAAATTTTTAAGCATCTTGGAGCATAAAAGACTTTGAATTTTCAGATTAGGGAAATTCAGTTTCGATACCAGATTCTAAGAGGGTGAAACAAATTCAAGAATATGAAACATATAGTAGATGCTCAATACCTCCTTTTCTTCCTTTCCTCTGTTCTCCCTCACTTTCTTCCTTCTACAAGCAGTGCTGAGCCCATGCTAAGGGCCAGGGACAATCTGAAGTCCTGAGATGTAATGGGACCAAAAGAAAATGTTCCACCGCTTAGAGCTGCCCCTCTACCAGGTGTGGGCAGACAGATGACACACAGGCTAGTTTCAGGTGGAGATAAGAACTGAAGCAGTCATGTGACAGTAAGAGAACGGGTAGGTGGAGAATATTCCAGGGACTCAGGAGGTGTTTGAATCTAAGAATGGAAGACACCTCTTGTATTCCTATCCCCTACACGTACCCATCTGTGTAGATTTTTGGAAACGTCACTGATGAATGGGGAGAGGTGGTGGTTAGTGGTTGAGTCCCCAGACTTCTTTCAAACAAAGGTCCAGTAGTCGTTCATTCTTAGCACAGTTACTTTTAGACAGAAGATTCTGTCTCTCTCTGTTTTAAAACCAGGGATGCTATTGAACTTGTGTATTCAAAGGCTTAGTTCATGGACTGAGTTGGAGTTTGAGGGATAACATGCAGGTAATTAGCAAAGAACTAATCTCTGTCTCTGCTCTGTGTTGTTGGCAGCAGTCAGAGCCACATGTGGCTGGGTGTTAGACTAGGGACAGTAGGGCCACCCTATGACTTGTGCTGTTTATGAGCACTACCTAATGGCACCGGCAGCCTTGCGTGGAGCCGTCCAAATGGCTGGCGTTCCCTTTCCTTCCGGAGCTGCGTGTCACTTCCTCCATGTGTCTCATAGTTTCTAATGCACTATTTTAGGCATCAGACAAATTATCAGAGAGCTAGCTCAATAGCTGTCAAAAGGAAAGGACTGTAATTAGACTCCTGTGTGGTGAAGATCTGACTGAGCAATGTAACTTCTCTGAGCCCCCATTTTCTCATCCAAAAAATGGGGGTGATAACAGTTCCCTTGGAGCCATGAGTCAAATGAACTGCTGCAGAATTTCCAAAATAGTGTGCCAAGTCATAGGAACTCAATAAATGAGTATGTATGAGTATGCTGTATGGCATGTTATAGAACACAACTCCTTTGGAAGGAGAAGTTGTGTGCATGAGTAGATATTGAGCACTGGAAAGAAAAACAAAAATAGAAAACCTCCCCAAGCTCAAATAGACCCTAGTTTCTACCAAAGACTTGAATAGATTTAGTAAAATAAAAATCTTCACCTTCCAAATGTGTCTAGCTTGCCATCTTTCTCCTTTTTATTATTTTAATTGTTCATAGAGTGGGAATATTTGTTGCTGGACCTTCTCCTTTGAGCTATTGTTTGAAAGTAGCTATAACTTGTCTCTCTGGTCAGTAGCCTCAACTAAATTGCATTTTGAATGGAAAACATCATTCTCTATAATAACTCACATATAGAAGAAATTTCTCTGGCTCTTCTCAATAAATACCCTCATTGAAGCTGGTGTGGCACTTGCCTGTGATCCCAGCATTCTTGGAGGCTGCAACAGGAGGATCACAAGATTGAACTCAGCAACTTAGTGACTTAGTGAATCCCTGTTTCAAAATTAAAAAGGCTGGGGATGCAGCGCAAGGCACATGCTCTGGGTTCAATCCCCAGTGCTGCAAGAAAAAAAAATCTTTATTGAGTATGATTTTGAGTGTATAATGGCTAAATGTGAAAGCCATAAGATTTGGTTGAAATTGTGGTGCACTACTTATTACTATTTATTACTCATCTAAGAGCCAGGCATTATGCTAAGTGCATTACAACCATCATACAGCAGCCAGATTCCCAAGGCTGAGCTGTAACCACTGAGCCAGCTGTTCAGGTGCCAGAAGTCAGGTTATGTTCACGGAATTGTAAGCAGTTTCTCTCCTATTAGTTTACAAAACAAATGCTTTTGACCATTACTGTGATGTGGCACATATTTAAAGGAGAGTGTGAGTATACCCAGAAGGAACACTTTGTATAGACCAAAATTTGACAGTAGCCCAAGAACCCTTCTTAACTTAAGGGATTTATTATAAACCAAACACCAGGAAAATCTCCCCATCTATTTAGAGATTGTGTCAGTCAAGAAAGAGACCCTGGGATGATGAATTCCACTGGCTGTGAGGTCTGTTGTCTTTGTCTTTCTGTGACCCAGGGGCCAAGGGGCCAGGGAGCCAGGGATGTGAGATGAGGCTGGCAAGGGAGTCATTATGACCATTGATTATTGACTAGTGTTGGCTTTTGATCTTCAGATGTAAGCATGAGTTGCATACCAACTAAGTTTACAAGGAGCATTAGGGCTAGCTCAGCAAAATGCAATGATTTTGTTTCTGGCCCAGTGTTGTAGCAAGAGTACCTGGTTGAAGAAGGATTTAAATGGGAGTCAGAACACATAAATGCCACTTTGGCTCTGCCCCCCAACTCAGTTCGTGACCTGAGCCAGCCACATGTCGCCTCTGCTGTCTGACCTAAGATGAGGTGTGGGTGCAGGCTAGTGGAGGCCAGGAGCACTATGGCCTCTGGGTGAGAACCTCCCTGTAGGTCCTTGTGCTCACCCACTGCCTAGGCATAGCTCTTTGCTCTAACATTCTGGCCTCCTTTACATCTCAAGGTTTTCCTAGCCAGGGTATTTCATGGGACAGGTGCTGTTTGCTGTCATGTAGGGGTGACCCAGGAAGGGAGCCACCATTAGTTTAAGGGCCTAGCAGCTTCAGGGATAAGGCAGGAGCAATTCAGAACAACAGCTGCATGATAAACAGGGTTACACTATCTCAAACACTCAAATGCTTCTACTGATTCAGCATGACTCTCAGCGTCTTTCTAAAATGTGCACAGTATTTACTGCTGTCTCAGTGTGGGAAATAGGCCAGTTCCTCACAGGTATCATAGCCAAGAAGTGGCCAAGCTGGCAGGAGTGTTTTGTTTAGTTTAGTTTTGTTTTTGGTACTGGGAATTGAACCCGTGGCTTTCCCAATGAGCTACATCCTTAGCCTTGTTTTATTTTATATTTCTAGACAGGGTCTCACTTTGTCACTAAGTTGTCTGGGCTGGGTTGCTTGCAGTCTTCCTGCCTCAGCCTCCAGAGTGCTGGCATTATAGCCTTGCATCACCACACCTGGCTTGGAAGGCAGCTTTAAATCCAGACAAGCTGAACACAGGTTTGTGCCAGAAGCAGGTCCCTGGGGATCACTTACACAGTCTCAAAGCAACAGCCACCTTCTGGCATGCAGAGCTGGCTGCTGTACAGAATGGATTTCCAGAGCTGCCTGAGGGGTCCTGGCCACATGCCACTGCTACCCTCCCTTGCTCAGTTTCCCAGCAGAGGATACATTTAAATGAGAAAGAACGTCGGACTGCTTCTCAGGAGGGCAGTTTGCACCCGGAGGAGGCAAGGTCAAGCTGCCACTCCTCACCTCACATTTGAAAGGCCCTTGATGTAGGCAGCAGGCTGATTGGAGCCCCAGTTTGACCCTATAGTTATTCAACCACTCAACTGTTCTTGGAGTGCTATAAGGAGTGCCTGCTCTAGTATCCCCAACTTGAAAGCTCAGCTCTTATTGGGGGGCCCAGGTGAGGGGTTGCAGGGGACCCATATTTCATGTACCAGCCTCTATGTTGTGCCGTGAGAGTGTTGTGTTCATAAGTTGTAAGATATATTTCTGTTCTAAAAAAGTTGTACATCCAACAGGCTTTACACATGTTTCTCCTCAAAACTTGTCTCAGAGAGCTGTGATTCAGGTCTGGGGTGGGGCACAGGCCCAGTGAGGCCACACTGATAGTGATGTGATCACAGTCCTAGCAAGTAGTTACTTTATATGCAACATCATATATTAAAGTTTAAATTTTATTATGAAATATTTCTAGCATACTGAAAAGTGTAGAAAAACAAATATTTCCATACTTTTCTTATAAGTTGGGTAGATGTTAACATTTTGGCTATTTGCTTCTGATGCCTGGTTTTCTTCAAATCAACCTAAAATGTTACACATCCAGCTAAAAGCTCACTTCCATCCTGTTCCGCCCTCTTCCTCCTGAGATGTAAACATCATCCTAAAATTGATGTTTCATTTCTATATGCTTTGTACATTCACAACAATGTTTATGCAGTCATAAAGTGTATTGTTATAATAATATATTTTTGACTATTTTTACTCAGCCTCTGCCTAGAGATTAAACCCCAAGGGCTTGTGCATCTAGTTGATTCATTTAAACTGCAACATGGCATCCTGCTGTGTGCATAAACAGCACCCTGCTAAGATGGCAAAAGAGACTTGGTGGTTTTAACTCTGTTTCTGGGTGTATCCTGGGGAGGGGCTAGGGGCTTCAGGGCTTGTCCTGGAGCAAATATCTGAAGTGCCATTACTGGTCACCAGGTACTCATCATGTCAGCATTGCATAGTGTCCCCAGCTTGTTTCTCTCCAGCTCAGCTGAATGCCATTCTCCCTTTGCAGCCTCCCCATCCTGGCCACGTCCTTGCTAGTACTCTAGAGTTACCTAGCCTTTGCTCTTTAAAGAGATGTGAAAAGAATCTCATTTACTTCCCCTTTGTAGATTTCTTGCTTATATCCTTCACTTACTTTTCTCGTGGGCCATTTGCTGACTTCCTACTCCATTGTGCCTTCCTAACATGTGAATCTGCATGCTGTTGAGAGCATGCCTGGTGGACTTCTCTTCACAGTCTACCATGTGTCTTGTCCCCATGCTTATGCTGCCAGTTGGTCATATGAAACATGTTCATTCTCATTCAGATTGAACACTCCCACTCCCACCTCTGGTTTTCTCCATTCGTGGCTTATTTTTTCTATCTTGTTTGAGAAATTTTTCCTGTGTGGAGGTCATCAGCAGCTCCTGAGCTACTTTTCCACAGCACTTGAGTTTTGCATTCCATATGAGACCTGTGTGCTAGATGGAGCTCCAACTTTGCCCCTGATCCCTCTCAGAACCATTTCCCGTCGAGTCTACCTTTCCCACGACTCATGCTCAGTCGTGATGGTGTACCTCTCAGTACACCATCAGCTGTTCTCTCTGATCTGCTTCTAGGTTCCTGGTCTGAGCCGAATGGTTTTGAATCCATATGATTCCTCTGCTTTTTCTGAGTCTCTGGTACAGACTGGCCCTGTGCTCATGGCTGTCTCTACATCGTCATCTCAACTGTGTTGGGCTCTTCATCGTCTCCCATGTGACTTTCAGAATCCTTTATTCATTTCCACTTTGAAAATTCTTATTTCTTAAATGAAACTTTAAAATGGATTTTTATTGGGATTTCATTGAATTTGCAGATTTTGAGAGACTTGATGAAGTGTTGAGTTTTGATGAAATTATTTTAGATCTGATTCTCTGGCATATTTTGTTCCTTCTGTGAACACTCCATGTATAATCCACTTACTCTAGTTCATTGTGTGGAGACAAAACAGTCAAAATTGAAGGATTGATCATTTTAGTCTGGAGCCAGGCATAAAAATAAACCATACTATGTTATCATAGGTGGCTGTGATTAAGATCGGGCTAAAGGTCAGCTTGGGGCCTGCTAACATTGACAGTTTGCTTCAGAAGATTAAGTGCTGCTTCATCTTTGGCCCAGGTCATCAGTAGCTTAAAGCCATTACTGTCTATTGGCTGTTTGGTTTGTCTGAAATATGGGGCTGGTCTCAGCCTATTTCCCTGGGGTCAGGTGTGTTCACATAATCAAAAGTGCCAGGCACTTGTGTGTGTGTGTGTGTGTGTGTGTGTGTGTGTGTGTATGTGTGTGTTCACATTAGCTTCTGATGAGGAATTCTCAGTGCCAGGAACACAAGGATCTGCTTCTGTACTTTTGCATTTGAAATCCTGTCTTCTTTATTAGTAAAGTGTTTTTGAGCTCATTCTGGGGATATGCTTGTTCAGCCAGTTGCTGTGCTTTGAAAACGACTGTTAGTGAAGAAAAATGAAGATTTTTGCTTTGTGGATGTGTGGTCAGGGATTTCCATCGGCTCTGTTCCGTTCCCATGACCTAGTCAGAGAAGGGTGATGGCTTCTATTTCCTTGAATTAAAAGTCCAGGACAAGTATATTTTTATTTGTGTAGAAACAACCCATGAGAAGTAGTTTGCATATTATTTAAGTGATTGGTTTGTCACAATAAAGGAAAAATACTAGTTTCAACAGTGAAATAGAGAAAAAATGTTGAGTAAATATGTACATATACAGATGAATAAATTACAAATATGATAAAGACACATTGGGCTAGTAAAGAACGTAACTTGTAGTTTAACTTTGCTGCTATAAGTTAAAGGAATGTGGTATTTACATATAAACATATTTATTCTGAAGTAAGATTTTGAGTTACTCTCATTTGAACAAATCCATTCTTATTTGAATCTGGATAAAACATTTGTATATTAATGTTCTTGACTTGAAGTATAAGTATAGGAACTGATATGGTGGAACCAGAAGAGCTGAGAGCCCTTTTTAACTCTAAAATTCTTTTTGCATTAACACATCTGCTGTGTTGAGGAATATATGGAAAATTGAAATAGTAGTTCTATCCTGCTGTGTCTCCAGTGTGTCAATAAATCACCTTTTTTTCCTTTTAAAATGTCTGGCTTTGTAATTTATGTTTGCATAACCCATTACTAAATTCATAGTAGGTGTTTTAGTTGGCAGACATTATTCCAGGGGTTCTGAGGGGCTTTTAAAAAAATACAGAACCTTTGTTAGTATTATACTTAAGTAGTCATTTTAGAGTTTTTAAAATAATGAACTGAAATCTTTAAGAAGGAATTTGAAGCTGAGTATTTACAGTTTCGTTGGGCAGATAGTATTAAGCCCATATTTTCATATTGTCAGTGTCATTGATTTCTTGACAGACTTTATGATGTTTCTTTTTTTTTTAATTACAACTGGAAGTAGCAAATTATTCTGGTATTAAGGTCATGTTAATTTCTATATAATTTTCATAGGCTTCACACTCATAGACCAATAAAAATTTGTTTTAGGAATTTTAGAATTTCTTAACTGCAGTTGATGGCTTTACTTACAAAGTGAAGTTGAATATATTCATTCATTTACTCCACTCTGGTACTTGCACAGAAATAGAAATGTTCAGGATTGACTCACATACTTGTGGCTTACCTTTGAGGTCTTTTCTGATTTTTAACCAGACATTTGAAAATTACCATTCTAGTCCTAAGTTAGAAAAACTTGTAGAGCAATACTACTCTGAAGTGATTCAAAAGAAAATCAGTTCTGTTTTATGTTATAAATATTTTTTTAAAAAATGACTCTAAAGTCGTTAAAAAGCCAAACACGTCATTGAAACCTTGCAGAGGAAGTTTGGTGTATTTGGCCCTTCCTCTTTCCTCCTCCCCCACTCTGTCAGCTGTTAATAGCATTGCAATATTGAGTCTGCATCAGGCCTTGAAATAGCAGCAGCCAATCAGAAGAGGAATTGTTCACCCCAAAGAACATACTGTAGTTGTCAAAATCTGTAGCCGCTCAGTCTCTGTGAAATGGATGCACATTACTGTTTCAAGGTTGTTGGGGTGTCAGGCACATTTGCAGAATTTAACACGTTCTTTCTGATCTGTAAGTCAAGCTGTAGTATATGTTTAAAAGTCTGTTTTCCTCCTACCTAAGTTAGAGAGTAAAAGTAATGACAGATTTTTCATTTATATTTTGTTGTTACTGCTGTTATTGTTATTCTGGGGATTAAACTGAGCTACATTCCTACCTCTCTTTTTATCTTTTGAGACATGGTCTTGCGAAGTTGCCCGGACTGAGCTTGAATTTGTGATCTTTCTGCCTTAGCTTTCCAGAATGTTGGGGACAGTTTTGTTTTGTTTTTGCTTATTTTAAATATAGTTTATTTCACTGTTTTGTTTTGTAGTGCTGAGAATCAAACCCAGAGCCTTGCCCTTGCTGACATTGTCTTTTAAGATTTTTTTAAAAAGTGCTTTATTTTCATTATTATTTCATTATCAGAGGTGTTTATCCTGGCTCCATTGCTCTGGAAAACCTCTACAATTACAGACTCTTTGGATTGAAAAATGCACCGCTTGTTTCTGTATTTGTTTCTAGAAACTTTGAGGAGGATTATTTGTTTTCTGGCAAGATATGAATATCAAGAGTCTCTCATACTTTATAAAGCTCGGCTCCCAGCATTTTAAGTTCTGTAATAGCTTCCAGCGGAGAGGAGATACATTTTTTGGCACCTTGTGAAGTCACCTTGCCTGCTCCATGCATTTCCCTGTCCTTCTGTGTCCTGGTCCACTAACCTGTGGTCATGAGACATTCATGCTTGTATCCCAGAAAGCACTTCCACCAGAGGCTGGAGAGTGGAAAAGGGAAGTGTTTATTGTCCCAAAGATGCCTTCCAGCTTTCATTATTAACTGCTTTCCAAAGCAAACTGTTAGGTTTGCTTCAAGACAGTCCTGGCCAAAGTACGGCAGAGTCTGCCAACAGCTTCACCCAGTAGGAAGAAGAGAAGGAGATGGGGATGAGAGTAAAGTGAGAAAGGGGAATAGGAGGAAGGTGGGGGAAGGAGTGGGTCACTGGAGGGTGCCTGAATGACAACTGCAGGGATAAGTGGGACCTTGGGACCACAGTGCGTGGACAGACAAAGCCTAGATTCCAGGATGGACTAGACAGTACCACAATGTGGACATGTGATTGACTGTTCACTGTTAAGGAATAAATAAATACATGGAGAGGGTAATGCCCAGCGGATGTTGAAAATAGGGCTCTAGGAGTTATTCAGGACTCTAGGCCAGCCTGCAAGTGGGCCCCTCACTTCACTAATTGTTAGTCTGCTGCATATGTGCTATAGAAATATTGTCCCTGGGCTCCACCTAAGATGGGGATCATAGTGCATGGACAGACAAAGCCTAGACTCCAGGGTAGACTGGATAATTGAAACATGAGCCCCCAGGAAGGGGTAGGTGGCCTGCATTTGATGCCAGTGTCTTGAATTCCTACTCAGAGACCAGTTGGGGTGCCCAGACTCTTGCAGTATCAGTAGTGTTTGCAGTCCTCCCTCTTGTGCCACTTCCTCAAGCCCCAGACTCCCTCAGCCACACTTCTGCCCCAGACTGGCAAGGGCAGGATGGTTTTTCATCTAGTTATAGATTTGCTCTAAGAGGTTTTACATTTCTGTGTCCCTCTCACTAAGTGTAGTCTCCAGGTGTGTGCTGAAAGGCTACCTGACACCTGAGTGGCCATGACCTCTAGCCATGGTGGTTGGAACAGAGTGGTATTGTGCAGGGAGAACGTACACTCTCATGCACACATGAGTGCACACATGCACACCTGCACGTATACACACAGCCTTGAATGATGTTGATGTTGTCCTTCCTGGGAACCATCTTCAGGGCTCAGGAAACCCTGTGGAAAGAATACTATGCTCAGTGTAGACCTGAAAGCATTCTCCAGGTTAGCTCCATTTTACAGCTGAGGAAACTGAGGTCTGTGACTTGCCTGAAGGCACAGCATTGGATAGAGAATGCACTGAGCAGTTCATGGATTATTTTTAAGCAAATCTTGTCTAAGCTCGACTAAGGCCAAGGTTGGTCACATGTCCAGTGGTCTGTGCATTGTGGTGCCGCTGTGGTGGTATCCCCTCCTATATCAGCATCTTTTGCCTGAGGCCTCTGGGTGAGGCATGGATAGGAATCACCCACAGCTTCCTTTGGAGGAATGGGAAGAGGAGGGGGATCAAGCTGCTAAGCCCTCTTCCTGCAGTAGAATTTAGTGGCAGTGATTTCTCTCTTTTTTTTTATTGTATTGATGAAATAATTCAAAAGCTTCATTGACCTATTGACCTATAACCTGATTAGAGTATGTCAGATGAGAATCAATATTTGTACAGAAAGTTGTACAGGGGCTAGGGATTTAGCTCATTGGTTCCAGTACCTTCTTGCAAGCGCAAGGTCCCAAGTTCAGTCCCTGCAACCACGTACCACAGTGCCAGGCATGGTGACTCACGCCCACTAGCAGTCAGTGCCACATACCACAATTCTGGCCATGGTGGCTCATTCTTTTTTTTTTTTTTTAGGTTTTTTGAGACAGGGTCTTGCTTTTGTGGTTCAGGATGGCCCCGAGCTCAGCCTCAAACTCACATCACAATCCTCCTGCCTCTGCCTCCCGAGTGCTGGGATTACAGGTGTGAGCCACCACACCCGGCACTGTGGTATGTGGTACTGGTTGCTGCTGGGTGTGGGTCTCCACACCCAGTATTGTTATGTGGTTACCGGGGAATCGAACCCAGGCCCTTGCGCTTGCAAGACAGGCGCCGGAACCACTGAGCTAACTCCCCGGCCCCCATGGTGGCTCATTCTTGTAATCCCAGCATTTGGGAGGCAGAGGCAGGAGGATTGCTGAGATTGAGGCTGAATTCAGGACTAGCTTGAATGACAAAAGTGAGACTTTGTCTCAAAAAAAAAAAAACCAAAACATAAAGTTGTATAGAATTTTTACATGGTACTGTACATATTTTATCCAGCTGAAAAGTTTTCTACATTCACTGTTACTACAGAATGCTTGACAGTCTTGTCTTTAATCATCAGGCACAGTTTGCAATATGAATACATTTCCAGTAAATCTAACCTCCCGAGCCATGCCAGATTTGTTATTGTAAAATATTCAACATTAAATTCTGTACATAGGGTAAATCTACATCAAGCTCCACCGCTCCAAAGAAAAAAGAACGACAGCAACCTAGATTCATTTGCAGTGATTCAAGTTTCAGTCCATGAAGGATCATTCTCTTTTAATGGCTTATCTTTAAAAGCACTAAATATATCACAGGTAGTTATTGTCAGTAGGGGAATTTTCTTTTTTCCTGCCCTATGTTGTTGATATTGACAAGTATCAGCCACAACTTCCGGGTATATCAGACCCTCAAAATTATCACCTTCAAAAAGAGGAAAACTAAAAATCCCCACAAAATAAAGACAAAGCTCAACCCAAATGTTTAGTGCATTTGACAAACTATTATGGGTGTTTAGCAAATGAGTAAGAAAATAAAACAGTGCAGGAAAAACTATGTAATGTTTAAGATTTTTATATTATAGCCCTGCATCTCTGTACATTTTTTACAGAAAGATGATTACCAGTATCTCATATAAGCTTGAGTGTACAAAAATTTTCAGAGTACCATTGTTGCTAAATGTCTTTTACCATGAACAATAATTTCTTCTCCCACCCCCCCAAGTGATAAGCATTTCATCCTTCAAAATATAGCTCCCCTGACATGTACTTCTTTTTTTTTAGGTTTTTTTGAGACAGGGTCTCGCTTTGTGGTTCAGGCTGGCCCTGAGCTCAGCCTCCAACTCACATCACAATCCTCCTGCCTCTGCCTCCCAAGTGCTGGGATTACAGGCGTGAGCCACCACGCCCGGCACTGTGGTATGTGGTACTGGTTGCTGCCGGGTGTGGGTCTCCACACCCAGTACTGTTATGTGGTTACCGGGGAATCGAACCCGGGCCCTTGCGCTTGCAAGACAGGCGCCGGAACCACTGAGCTAACTCCCCGGCCCTGACATGTACTTCTTACAGAAGTTTGATCTTTACCTCTATAATTCTTTGGGTTTCACTCCCACACCTGCTAAAAATATGTGGGCTTTCCCTGACCCCAGAGGAAAAGGAAGAGCCATAAGCATAGGCTAACACTGTTTATACAGGCTTTCTGCTCAACATGAGCGAAGCTAGATACAAAGAATTCACCAGATTGCTAAAAGGGACTGGAGTGTTCCAAGCTTGAGTTCAGTGGCAGTGATTTCTCTGACTGTGTGAATTAAAGCAGTCTTACATGCAGGACGTGTGGCTGTGGTGATAGTCATAAATGCTCACACTCAGAGCTTCTGTGTACCAGCCACCATGAGAATGTACTTTGCGCATGTCTTCTGTGTACGCAAGTTCTCAGCAACCTCACTGTGCTCACCTTGAGGGACAGGAGAGGGAAGTGTGCCTTGACCAAGGTCTTTGTGGCAGCACAGAGCGAAGGCTATCTCCTTTCTCTACTCTGCCTTCTATGGTGCAACCCATGGGCCCTGAGTCAAGTCAGGCGCCTGATTTTTCCATTAGTGACACTGGCCTCTCTCTCTCTCTGCGGAACTCACTTCTTCCTCCTCACTAGTACTTCCTAGGAGGTTTGAGTGCAGAGGGCACTGGTGGTCTGTGTGAATAGCAGCAGACAGTCTTCAAATGAGAAGATGCTGTTCATTCCTCTCTGCCCACACGCTTACCTCCCCTGCCTGGAGGAAAACAAAAAAACAACTATGAGCAGGTCGAGTAAATGAACTGTGGTAGTGAATGTCCTGACCTAGAGGCTCTGATGATGTCAGTCCATGAGGATGCTTGATAACCATGTTTGGATCTCTTCTGGTAGCACTCTAATTCCTTTCCTAGAACTGGTGTGGAGATAGTGATATAAAACCGGTTTTTCACAATTAGGAGAGGCTTTCTTTAAAGTCAGATGTGAACTCCCTTTGGGTGCTACTACTCTGAATTTTGGCTTTCATATACAGTCAGGTGCCTCCGCCACAGTTCCTAGGAGAATACATAGCACAGCTATCCCCTCAGATTCTTTCTTGTTCCTTTGTAGTCAGAACTTCCCCCACTCCAACCCATGGTAGCCACTTAGCTCTTTTTCATACCTATAGTTCTGCATTTTCCGGGTTGTCATAAATGTTCTTACAGTGCAGCCATTGGAAGTATGTGGGGTTAGCTCCAGACTGCTGCAATGAAGCAAATATCAAAATGAAGCAGATCACATGAATTTTTGGTTTTCCAGTACGAATAAAACTTATGTTTAGAGTTTAATTACTGGAACTACACATATCATATGTTAAGTTTAGCTGAGCATAGTGATACACAAGTGTAAACCCAGCACTGTGGGAGGTGGAAGCAGGGGTATCTCAAGTTCCAGTGTAACCTTGGCAAATTTAAAAAAATATATAGTTCCATGCAAAGGTGTAATGTCAATCCCTACTAGTACATATATATATAAAATATAAAAATAAGAAAGATAATCAGATGTTATATTATATTCCTATATATAGGGAATCAAGGTTAGCTCAGTGGTAGAGTGCTTCTTCAGCATGCATGAGGTCCTGGGTTCTGTCTCCAGCACCAGGAAAAAAGAAGTTACATTAGCACTGCTCCACAGTCTATTAGGAGTGTAATGGCATCGAGTCCAAAAAGATGATCTATGTACTTAAGTTAAAAATATTCTACTACTAAAATATGTGAGTGGTCATGAGCTATTAGACCCCTTCCGTGAGAGGCTTGCTCAGCACCAGGCTGCTGCATACCCTCTGTGTGCAGTCACAGGAGGTGTGCCGCATGTACCTGGGGGCTGGCTTCCTGCATCTATGTGGTGCATTTGGAAGTCAGCTGCATGGTTGAACGAGGTTATTTAACAGCTAGCATAAAGGTCATCAGTGCCTGTAGTACTCCTTTGTAAGGATGGTAGGGGAGAGGTTTGTAAGCCTGCTTAGGACCCCGGGAGCACTTAAAATCATGCACAGCCTCACCTGCCCGATGCCCCAGTGGGTGTCATGAGTGACTGGGCACCTCTCTGTCCCCCCTAAAAACTACTGGTCACTCTGCTGTGAGCGTTCCTCCACTTGCATGGCCTGCTGTCCTCACTCCTAATGGGGCAACCCCTCCAGGAGGTGCTTTAGGATTAGCAAGACCTGCCCAGTTTCTGGTCTTATGACATGAGGGGAGAAAGTGTGGGTGTTGTTGGTGAGAGAAGCACACCCAGTGATGTTTCATGAAGTCTCAGCTGCTTCGGGGAGCTGGGTGGTGGGCAGATAGGTCTCTGGAGGAGCAGCTCTGCAGTGAGACCAGAAGTCTTGCTCAGAATTATCAAAGGATACCCCTCTTACTTTTCCTTGTATTGCTGTTGATTCCACTGTTCTCCCACATTCCATGCGAATGTATTTGCCACCAAACTTGTAAACTCCAGAACCCTCCTAAGTCTTTATTGGGCAAATTACACTGTATTCCACAGTCAGCACTTGTTGCGTGTAGTTGTTCCCTGATTGATCCAGACCCCGACTTGGCCCAGCGGTGCCTCAGAGTAGTGATATTGCCACAGCTGTCTCTTAATAATCAGTAACCGATCTGTCTCATTTCAGAGAAGACTCAGGCCTAGAGAAGCACAGTGGTTTACCCAAAGTCACACACCAATCCATTAGTGGGGGCAGGAGCCATCAGAAGGGTCTGCTGTTCCCCTGTGCTCAGCAGCTCTGCACGTTTTGTTTTTATACTATAAATGTGAAAAGTCCAAAGTGAGAGGGCAGCAGGCTGGGCTTCCTGGAGGCAGGTGGCTCTCTTAAAGCTGAGGCTTGTTGTTGCTGGGCTGACCTCGTTTCCATGGAAGCAGCCAGCGGGGCAGCTTGTTCCTCTCAGCCTAGCTCCGGTGGAGCCTCAGCCCCTGACAGGCTCCAGGAGCTGCTGACTCCCTCGCTCGCGGGAGGGGGACCCCCGGAGCCCTGCCAGAGTCTCCTTTCCTCTTTGCTCTGCTCTGGGAAGTTGTGAAGGGAGAGTCAGAGAACTGCTGGTCCCTGCCTGCGTGCGCCCCACATCTTGTACACGGTGCCTTTCTCCCCACACCAGGCTCTCCTTCGGGGCCCTGTCCACATGTGGGCAGTATCTCAATTTTCTCACTCTGCCTCGAGAATCCAAAAGATAAAAACAGACAATCTAGCATCGTTGTTGTGTGTGTGTGTGTGTGTGTGTGTATGTGTGTGTGTGTGTGTGTGTGTGTGTGTGTGTGTGTGTGTGTGTGCTAGAAGCAAACTCTTTGAAAAAATAAACATGTCAATGGGCTCCGTTCCTTAAAATCAATTTCATCAAGCCACTGAACTCTCCTGTTGAGGCTGCAGCTCGGCAGTAGCAGCATGGTAACTGAACTTGCGAGGGGATTTGCCTCCTCTCCTGTCCCATAGCTCTTGTGCCTCGACATTCCTGAACATGGTCTGCTTCATTTTATGCTGCAATCACAGCTCATTAATGAAGCCTTTATTATACTAACTGGTTGACAGATTCATTCTTTGAAAAATTCTGCATTTTTAATTATCTCATTTAAGCTTTTGGACATGTATATGATTTCTGAGGGACATTTTACATCGATGAGTTCCAGAGTTGATTACAAACCTTAAAAGAGCAGAAGATGCTAAGAACAACTTGTTAAACTACAGACCAAGGAAAGAGTTTTCTTCCACCTTCCTTCCTTCTCTCTCCTCCTGTTTTTAAGTTGGGGGGTGTAACTGCAAAATTCTCAAACATGCCAGTGCACATTGTCTGCCAGATCTGTTTTTGCATTAGTTTGTGTAGAAACGTACCAACTTCTGTTCCAGTAGGTGGGGAAAGATGCTTAAATCCTAGAAGCACCACTCACGTACCTTTTTAGGGTATTGCAGGTTCCACTCAAGAGCTGGAGTGCTTCCAGAAAAGTATGACTCAGGGAGAAAAAGACTACTCCCAAAGCTCACAGGGTGGAGTGTCATGGCCAGGACAGGAAAATTCCCAGCAGGGAGGCCGCCTGTCTGTAACTCAGACACATTGGGTCATAGATTTGCTTTCACAGAATAAGTGAAACGGAACAAAACTTCTTTTGAATTCTCATTCCAGGAGGCCCAATTCCTGCAGGTGTGTCTTTTGCTCTCACCTTGTATCAGTGTTATTTCAAATGATGTTCATTTTAGGCAGTGTCAGCTCCAAACCAACTAGCTAGCTACAAAAGGGAAATGTTCTGTCAGTGGATCCTCTGCCAGCTGCTTCTCTCTGGGCAGAAAGTGAGTGGTAGGTATATTTCCCTACCAGACCCACTTGCCCAAGTTTTCTGTCCCTACTATCCTTTCTTTAAGGCTCATCATCAGCCCACAGTGCCCCCTAGCCCTCAGAGGGCAAGGCCAGAGTAGACCAGTCTCTGTTCCCACGTGGCCACCCGAAGTCAAGGGTGTTATAAGGGCAGTTCACACTCCAGCATCCGCTACTCCTGTTGCGTCCTCTAGGCCCTACCCCTAATGTTAGAGGGAGCAGTGCAGGCTTTGGAGCCATATAGACCTGGATGCCTAGATTGACTCCATTGGTTGCTGGTAGATCATGTAACTTCTCTGAGCCTCCATTAATTCAGGTGGGGATATATCCTTCTTATAATGACTGATGAGTAATCGAAGTCACATCTTTGTTCCCTGCTAACTTTATCTCCATCCTGGTAGGAATGCACACTTGGTAGAAGAAAAATGACCAGCAGGTAGCTGCCTCCTATGCCAGTGCACCAGCCTTAGGGCTTCTTCTGGCACCCTTTGGACCAGCTTTTGTCCAGCTTTGTGTGTCGTGTTAGGGTACAGAGAGGAGACCCAGTCTCAAAGGCATGCAGAGTTAAAGAAGTCACACAACTTGAAGTAGAGTGAATATGGTGTTTCTTCAAAGTAGAGTTTAAAAAATGGTCCTGATTAGGTGTTTCAGCAAAACCTTTTGACTTTTAGAGGTTTGTACTATACTGGTCATCACTGCCACCACGTGCCGCATGGGCTCCAAACCAGACCTCATTAAACAAATTAATAAATACTGTATAAAAATATAGTTGATCCTCCTACATTCTTAGGCAAACATAGTGACAGCTTTTTGTTGATTACATCTAAACTTCAAATATTGTGCTGTCCTGCACAAGGTATGGGAAATCTGTTGGTATAGGACACTCATTCACTTTCTCAAAATGGGTAGGACTTTTCTCAAAATTAAGATGACATGGGCTAATCCAGTTAATGAAGAAACAAGGGATCATCCCCACATACTGCCATGCCAAGATAACTTCTTGATATTTTGCAATAGAAAAGCACCTGTGCCCTGTGTCAGGGAGGTCACGCTCTTTGGTAAGCTTGTATATTGGGGACATCTTTCTAGTCAGTCTGTGTCAGTCCAGCCTGTTTTATTAGTGACTGCATGGCAGCCCCTGGGTTAGCCAGTCCCCATTTGTGGTAGTTTAGGCTGATCGTTGATTTTGTACATCTCTAGTCAAACAGCAGGACAGCGTGAGCTGGACTCTTGCTAACCGTTGTTTAGGGCCTTGACTCAGAAAAGAAAGGTTTTTTTTCTCTCTCTCTCAGTTTTTTGGATTCTCATTTTCCAGGTAAGAATGAGCGGGCCCTGGAGAGCAGGTTAGTGGCCAGCTGGAGGTGTGGAAAGGCGCTCTAGCCACACACTGAGGGACTGTCCCAGTGCCCCTTCCAGAGAGTGAGTGTGGTTGTGGGGCAGAAAGCCCATAGTGAGTGGGAAGGGCCAAGAAGCTTACTTCCAGGATGATGGAGCAGAGCTTTTATACCACAGAGGGTGTGCATGAGGATGTGGGGCAGCTCTGAGCAGAGGCAATGTTATCCAGTGGCCTCAGTGGGACTACACAAGCCCACCAAGTCCTTTGGACAGTGCTGAGTATGAAGATCTAGTGACTCACTCTCTGTGAGCCTCCAGTGGAGACTTCCGTGGAGCACCCTGGCCCCCTCTCCTGTAACTTGTAACTTCACTGCTAACAGACCCTTGGACCTAGACACAGTCACATTGCAGCAAGGTGTCAAATGGAGCCCAAAAGCTGGAGCCTTGGATCTCTCTACTAAGCTCTGGCCCTGTGGCCCTGGTTCATTCTCTCTGGCCTGTCAATGTCATAGACACACATGTCTGTGATGGACCCTACCTTGGTTTTCTAAACCCTCTTCCTTTGGTTGATGTGCTTACCCGAAGAGGGCATGGAGGTGCCTGATTTGCTTCTGGGGGAGCCTCTGACCCCATTGACACACACACTGTCCAGCCACTACCTTTGCTCCATGGTAGTCTAGAGCAGGCACTAAATAGTCTGTCCCCTCCCCTTTGGCCTCAGAAGATAAAGGAGTCACACTCTACCCACTCTGCTTGACACCCAAAACCTCAGAGAGAACAGAAGACAGCACCACCCTTCCCTCAAAGCCTGGCCTCTAGGCTGCTGACCCCCGTCCAGGCCTACTCTGGGATTTTTCCCTCAGTCTCAGCTGCCCAGAGGCCAGCAAGCCTGTGAGCTGGGCATAGGTATGCAGGTGTTGGGAATGTGGTGAATGGGGTTCTCCCCTAAGTCCTGGGACTGCAGCCCACTCTTACCCTGGCCCTGGGGTTCTGTGCATTTAGCCACAGGGTATATTTGCTTTCACCCTGTCTATTGTCATTTCAGCACACAGCACAACACTGCTGAAACCTTTCCATGGAGTTTATTGTAGGAACTTACATAAAGTGTCAGTAGATTCTCTGTTGGATCTTGGAAATTTTACTTGAAAGTTAGTTCATGGTTATTTATAACTACACAAGGACCTCTGGAGCCTGTGTGTTAAATGAGTGTCTCCTCTGAGCCAGGCATTATGTAAGGCACTGGGTTATAGATCACAGTCTTACACCCATCTAGCTGGTGTTCTGAATCAGAAGGTGGAGAGTCCCCAGCAAAGCATCCAGAGACCCTGAACAAGATCAAGGCCAGGGCCGTGAGTCCTGAGGGGCGGAGTAGGGACAAAAGCCACAGGATTCTGATCACAGGACTCTAGGTTGAGAGGGAGGAATTGGGGTGCTAGGCCAGACCAGTTTAGGGAATTGAGTGGGTTGCAGGGAAATATAGTCCTGACTATGGGAAGTTACACTGGAGCATGAGTCCCCTCTCTTCCCCTACATCTAGATGAGGGTGGCAGAAAAAATATTGCTTTTGTCAGCTGTAGTTAAGGGCCTGGTTCAGGAGTCTAGATGAGGCATTGGTGTATTTAAAGAATGACTTATAGATGTTTCCCAGTGGCCTATGGCCAGGAAAGTAGGGCTCGAAGGGGAGTCAGAAAAGGGCTGTGGATTTAGAAAGGTACAAAATAGAAATCCTCAGTGATACCCATGTTGGGAGCAAGCTTGGTGGAGTAAAAGAAGATGTAGAGAAAAGAGAACCCCAGAATGCCTCAGTAAGTCCTCAGGTTTTCAGCTGGGATACAGTGGTGGTCAGGAAGGAGAATGAGAGTGAGATTGACCCATGTTTAAAATGTCTTGGTGCTAGATTTAAAACTTCACAAACTGCATTCCAAAAGTCTCAGTGCCCTTGGCACAACCCCAATTTGATTATTTTCCCTGCCCAGCCCTAAGTGAATATTTCAGCAAAAAGGATCTTGGGGGGCAAGGGGCCTGATGCTGAATCAGCCAGGTGGTGACTTAGCCATGAGCAAGATACAGGAAATACAGTCTCAGATCTTCAAAGTGCACAATCATACCTCTTAAATTAATGAAAAGAAAGATTTATTTTAAAAAAACCCTCAGTGAAATAATTGACTCGATCTGTCGAGACAGCTAATTTGGATAGAATCACATATTTTGATTTCTGTACTTTTTAAAAAGGAAACTCTTAAGCAGTAAGCAGAGTATCTTTGGATATAGCCTGAATTGACTTCCCGAGCCATTCCACTGCGAAGCCCAGAGGTTCATGGTGAGTTAGCAGGGCACCTTCTGAAAGTCTGGCTTCTGCAGTTGATTGTTGACCCCTGACAGTGCATATCATGTTTTCTTAGGGTCATTGCTTTAGATATTCACTGGGAACCATTTTTTGTATACCTGATCTCTAACTACTACCCTTACACTTGGCCTTCTCTACAGAGACCTGAGCTGGGTTTTATCTCTGCATCACTGCAGAGTGTTCCCTGTTCCCGCGCTGTTAACAGAGCTATAATTAACTTGCAGGACGCCAAGCAGCCAGATTCGGCCAGGCGCCAAGAAATCAGCCCCAATTACTATATTCACATTGTCAGTAATGCCCACTTCACAGCTTCTGCTAATTTGAAATGGCAAGTTCCAACTTTCCATAGTAAAATTACCATTTTTGTGCTATTCTATTACATGGTGATATTTGTCCATTATTTGGGCTATGTAAACTTGGTATTATAAGGACAATTAGTTGTTGAGCATTTTCTAAAATGATTTGCAATTACATCCCTTGAATGGAAAACTCATATCTGCTGTGATTAAGTGAGCCATACATTTCCTTTAGGCCCCAAGGACATGGTAGGAATCAACTTTCAAAGGGGATTCAAAGCCTTGGGATTTTACAGTAAAGGTGGGTATTTACAGTAAGGGATGGTCTTGGAATGCTGCCTGTTTTGTATTTTTCAGTGTTAAAACTGTTTGATTTCTTTAATGTTTGTGATCATTTCTATAAGAATGGCAATATGTCCCTGCTCTTCTGCCCCTCAGTTCCCTGGTGCTCAGCCTCCGAGTGCTTGGCAAGTCTCTCATCTTCCCTGTCCTGCAACAGCCAAACCTCCAGGAACTTCTGATCTGTGGCCAGAGTTCTAGAGTCTTTTTTCTGACCTTTGTTAGCCCTTAACCTTCCCTGATGCAAAGGAACTGCTTGTCCAGTCCCCTCTCATGGGGCTTGCTGGCTTGATTGGCTTATACATTTTGTTTCCATTTCAGCAGAGAAACTTGTAGAGGCCTGATCCAGGCCACCATGTCCTCAGAGAGTGTCACAGTGCCATTCACAAACCAGCAGCCTGGGTGCAGCTAGATAAGTGCAGATACTGAGAGGAGGAGGTATCAAGAATCGTTTATAGCAGTCTGGCATTCCAGTGACATCCAAGTGGCATTTTTATTATATTTTATAAAAAATTTTGTCTAAGGCAGATTGAAATCCATAGTTTAAAAATCCATAGTGTCCTTCTCCACAGATGGTTTAGGGAGCATTGGTCACACATGTTATTTAATCTGCTCTGCTTGGGTTTCATAGTACTAATTTATTTTAAACAACGTAAGGTATTGTCTTTTTCTGCTAGTGATCTGCTAGCACAGCTCCTGAGGGAGGGACTTCTAAAAGATGGCAGGAGTTCCACGGTGTCCTGAAAGGCAGACAGGAGTCCCTTTGAGAAGCCTCTAGGAGGCGGGCAGCTACAAAGCCCAGGCCTCCTGGCGGGGAGGTCTGATATCTCCTGAGTGATACTGGAGGAGGGCTGATCACAGCCCAGCGGGATCTCACAGTTTTCCCACAGGATTCTTTGGAGCTCTAGATCTTTCTTTTCCATGCTACCTGTTCCTCTGGATCTACCCCCACGGACTTCTTCCCTCCAGGATTCCCAGATCTGGATAGGGAGCAGCAGCTTTTGTGGTCATTGGGTTTGGAAAGGACTGAATTAATATTGATCAGATTTCTTTTCTCCAAGTAGAATCTTTGATAACTAGTGCTGTTATTTTGGGACTGGGATTTCAGGAAAGTGGTAGGTGACATGGCATTAGCCTCTCCAACTATTCCTTGCATCTACTCCCTCTTCTTTGTTTCCATTGCTTGGAGCAGGGGTCTGTAAGCCCAGAGTCATACACTGCTGCGTTCCTGTGGCTGGGTGGTAAAAACAACTTTCGTGTTTTAAAATACCACGGAAAACAAAAGAATACCTGAAAATTATGTGAAATTCACATTTTAGTGCACATGAGTTTTTTGGTGATAAAATATATCTGACACAAAGTTTTCTGTTCTAACCATTTTTAAGTATATTGTTCTGTGGCACGAAATATTTCACAGGTGTATTGTCTAATCATCACCACCATCCAGTTCCAGGATGTTTTCATTATCTTATGCTGAGACGCAGTCAGTAAAGTTTTATTGGAACATAGTCATGTTTATTTGCTTCTCTGCTGGCTGCAGTGACTTCTACGTCATTGTGGCGGAACTGAGTGGTTACAGCAGATATGTGTGACCTACAGAGATTCGCTCCCTGATCCTTTCCATGAAAAATGTGCCGAGCCATCCTGGAGCACACTCCTCACAACTTGTGTTACTATAGCAATCAGCTGACTGTTCTGATCGTCTCCTGTGTCCCTTTCAGCCTGTCTGCCTCAGAGTGGTTTTTCCAAGCTGCAGTTCTGATTGCTTTCCTCCAAAATCCCTTGGTAGCATCCAATGGACTAATGCCGTGTCACCTACCACATTCTTGGATTCCCAGTCCCAGAATAATAGCACTAGTTGTCAAAGGTTCTGCTTGGAGAAAAGAAATCTGACCAGCATTAATTCAGTCCTTTCCAAACTCAGTGACCACAAAAGTCTTTGTTTTTCCTTTCTTATCACCTATTCATGTCCTAACGCAGAATTTGGCAGACTTTTATTATAAAGGGGTAGATGGTGAAATATTGAAGACTTTGCAGGACATATAGTTTCTTTTGCTGTAGTCTACTCTAAAGTAACTTTACACAAAACAAATACTGAGGGTGGCTGTGTTCCAATAAATTTTATTAAAGAAAAAAACTCAAGCAGGCCACAGGCTATATTTGGCCCGTGGACTCTGATTTACTGACTGCTGAGCTGTGAAACATTGGTTCTCAAGATGTAGTTCTTAGCCATCAGCATCGCATCACTGAGAAACTCAGTTCTCAAGTCCGCTTCTGGCCTACTGAGTAGAAACTCAGGGCCCAGGTGCCTGCTTGTAATCCCAGCACTCAGGAAGCTGAGGCCAGAGGATTGCCTTGAGTTTTGAGGACAGCCTGGGCTATGTAGTGAGTTCAAGAGCAGCTTGAACTACATATCAAAACCCTATCTCAAAAATAAAACCCCTCAGGGCCCACCCCAGCAGTGCATGCCTTCACTAGCCCTAGTCCCCACTGTTGGATGCAGGTGCCCTTGCTAAACATGAGCCTCAAGGGCAAAGGCCAGCCTCAGCAAGAATTGAAGGCCCTTTGCTGCCTGGCCTCTGGTCAGCATCCCTCCTGCACTTGGAAGATACCATGCTAGGGACAGATGTGGGAGCTCTGGAATGTGCTGTCCCTTTCTCTCCCTTGCAATGAAGGAATGCAGTGACCTGTGGAAAGATCCTTCTGCTTCTGCCTTCCCCTTCTAACTTGTGCAGGTCTCAGCTCCTCTTCAGGGCTTTGCACCCCGCACTCTGCAGCTGCCTTTGCTCATCTGGCCATAGCACCTGCTGCAATTGTCACGTTCTCCCCAGCACATGGGCTCCTCGGCCTTTTTACCCACCTCTGCATTTTGGTACCTCAAAACTTGATGCCAGATAGTTCACTGAATAAGCCGAGTAACCAGTCAGGAACCCAAGCATGGTTCTGGCTGCACAAGGGAGGAGTGGGGAAGTCGAGTCAGCGCCTCAGGGGTTCCTGCTTTTCCTGGTTCTGGGAAGTGCCTGCAGTGGGAGGCCTCCCAGGCGTTTCCTCTTCTTCTCGCTCTGAGTCACTGATTGATTGATGTTTGGAAATTGTGACTCATCTGTTAGAGAAGGAACAGGAAATTTTTTTTCTCTCCCTTCTCCCTCCCATCCAAATAGGTAATAAATAAAGGCAGTTGACATTCCACTTGGTGCATAAGGAGTCTTTAGCTGCACTTCTGGTTTTTGTAATTGGCGGCTTCTTGGAGAAAGATCTTTATTAGAAGAAGGAAACTTCCCTGTATATTTGTGTTCGGTTTTCAACTTTATAAAATGATAAAGCCAGTCATTGTTTGAATTTGCCCCCATCTCTTTTTAGAAGTCATTTGTGGCAGTTCATGTTGCCCAAGTAGAGAGTCCAGCAACTTCTCTTTTAGTAGGAAATGTGTGGAGGGGCCTCTCTACCTCAGAGTTTCAAAATGAGTTCACTGGGTGGTGAGTAATGATGTCTTAAGCTGGTTTATTAAATGTGAAAGAATAAGATGTTCTAGGTTTACATCATGTACCAAATATAGATAAGACCAGATCAGCTGGACTGCAGGCCTGGGGCTCACATTGGTGCCAGGACACAATCGAGTGTGGGATGCCTGTTTTGTCTCATGACACTGAGGGCTGACGTGGATGCCCAGCCTTGGCTGTTAAGGGTCTCCTTCTGGGAAATCTAGAAAAAGGCCCTGGGTCACGTGTCACCGGACTGTTGGAACTGCAACTCAGAGGTTGGCGTTTGCCTTTTAATTCTCTGTATGTTTAGCGTGCCCTAAATGTTTTGGGCTCTTACATATACACGGAACACTTACCAGTAAAGCTAGTGTCTTTTCAAACTATGATTCACAGGAAGGGCTATTGTCATTATGTTGTTGGGGTCCTTGTTATTTGCCAGGCTTACTGTCTAGCATGTTTATGTACCTTTATGTGTCATTACTTTTCATTGAACAAAGCAGCCTCACAGAGCAGGCACAGCTCTGTCCCCACTGAGAGAGCAGAAAGCTACGGTTCACACAGACTTTGAAATCATGTGCTAGGCATGAGTGACACACCTGGGACTGTCCACTGTGTAGACTGTCCACAGTGACCAGCTGCATGCCCCTGGGGCTGAGGATTGTAGTCACCCTGAGAAAAAGGGATATTGCATAGACATACTTGAACTAGGAAGCAACTGCACTGCAGGTCACGGGAAACAGTGTGATCCATGGTCTGTTGTGCACCTGCGTTAGTCTACCTTCTCCTGGTTGGGCTGCGGCTAGGAGCCCCAGGGAAGGAGTCCTTCCTGCTTCTCCATCTGCTGCTTGCTTCTTCTGTGCGGATTATCTTGGATTTATCCTTTTATTTGGTCTTTACAACTCTGTGAGGGAGGCATGAAATCGGACCACTTTCATGGCCTTTAGGAGTGAGGAAGGTGGAGTTCCACCAGGTCTGTCTGCTTGACAGCAGGCTGCCTAATCCCAGTGCCATATCCCTCCTGTGCCTCTTTGTCCCAGCGGCCACTTTCTTAGCTTGAGTCCAGTTTCGAGGTCTGTGACTGTGTCACCAGCCCCCATCATCAGGTGCCATGGGGCTGAGGTCGTTGATACTAACCACTAATGAGAAGGGTTAACCTGGGTATCTATAGCTGGTGATGTGGGGCAGTTAGGAGTCTCACCTTTTAAACTAAGCTTCTGAGGTCAAAAAGAAGGAGGGCCATCAGGCAGAAAGATCATCAACATCAGCCCCCAGGAGGCCTCTCACACACACACATATGCATGCACACATACATGTGTGCATGTGTGTACACACACACACACACACACACACACACACACACACACACACACACACACACATTGAGGCTTACCAGGCTGCAGAGAAACTGTGGCTTCCACTGACGCCAGGTTGAGGTAATTTCCATTTCTGCATGAAGCTCAGCCTTTGCAGAGATAGACTGGTTATATTTACCATCAGCCAACTTACAAGTCAATGACACAAAGTGCACGAGGTTGTGATCTGACTCATGAAAGGATATTTAGTTTGTGACTTGGTAAAACAGATCACTTAAAAAAAATCATATAGTGTACAGAATCAACTTTTCCCTCAGGAGACTTTCTCAAGAGTGGACAGGTGTAATAGGAATGTCACTTCAGACCCTTAGACAAACTGTGCCTTTAGGGACTCAGGTGTCCTTCCTGCAATTCCATTTTTTTCTCTTTCTTTAGAAAAGAGTTAGAAATGTGATCAGTGCTTTATGAACAAGAATTTCAAAGCCAGGTATAGTGGCTCAGGCCTATAATTCTAGCATTTGGGAGGCAGAGGCAGGAGAATTACCATGAGTTCAAGGTTGGCCTGGGTTACATAGTTGAGTTCAGGGCCAGCCTGAACTATAAAGCAAGACCTTGTTTCAAAAAACTTAAAAAAAAAAAAAAAAAGAATTTCTGTCGTATTATTTATACTGCTCGAAGGGGCGAGGCAATATAATATCCAGTATAGAGTAATGGTTAAATTCATTTGTTGATATTATTACATTACTGACACTGTTTTCTAAGATTGTTTATTTAGAATGTGGAAGATTGGGCCAGGGATTTAGCTCAGTGGTTCTGGTGTCTGCCTTGCAAATACAAGGTCCCGAGTTCAGTCCCTAGTAACTATATACCACAGTGCCGGGTATGGTGACTCACGCCCATTAGTAATCAATACCACACACCACAGTGCTGGGCATCGTGGCTCACACCTGCAATCCTAACACTCAGGAGACAGAAGCAGGAGAATTGCTGTGAGTTCAAGTTTTGCCTGAGCTACATAGTGAACTCAGGGCCAGCCTGAACTAGAGGAAGGAGATCTTGTCTCAAAAAATAAATGAAATGAAACGAATAAAATAAAATATAATAAATGGAAGATTAGCCAGATATGGTGCCATATACTTGTAATCCCTGTACTCAGGAGGATCACTACAAGTTCAAGGCCAGCCTAGGCTACATAGTGAGACTGATTAAAAAAAAATACATACATACATACACACACACACACACACACACACACACACACATATATATATATAAAATACATATATATAATTCATATATATATCATACACATATATATCTCATACATATATATGTGTGTATGTATTTTCCCATATATATATACATACATATATATGGAAAATTATCACGTATTTTGGAGTCAATATTCTAAAATAAGAATGTAGATGTTGTATCGTTCTAGTTTTATAAAAGAAATACAAATACAGTGTGGCTTTGCACATGTAGCGAGTGCATACTGACACCTGCATAGCATTATACAAGGCTGATCATAAGGAGAGGAAAAAGACTAGAATAAAAGTACTCAGTCTTAATAGACCTTATTTCTGGATGATTTGAGATTTTTTAAAATTCCTTTCTTATGCTTTTTTATATTTTCCAAGTAGTCTATACTGAGAATGTTACTTGTTAATCTTTGGACTACAAAGGAAATGTTCAATTCTGCAAAATAAAGTTTGGGTGTTTTTTGTTTTGTTTTGATTTAGTACTGGAGGTTGAACCCAAGGCCTTCACACTGAATTAGATCCTTAGCCCTTTTAAATTTTGTGATGGAATCTCTCTAATTGGCTGAATTGCCCAGGCTGGGCTTGAGCTTACAGTCCTTGTGTCTAATTAGCCTCTGACATTGCTTGGTTATCTTAGGTATAAGAGCTTTGAAGACAGATCGAAATCTCACTATCCTGTTTATAGGCTGTGCTTGCTGGACCCTTTTCAACATGGGCACATTCTTGTCTCTGTATAGGAGTGAGATCCCCTCAGTGCCAAAACATGGGGAGACAATGTCTCTCCTCCCAATACTAGATTAAAATTCACCTAAATCCTAGTGTCCAGTCTGGGAAATGGGTGCACTCCACACCTGTCTTGCAGTAGTCGAAAGTGCTAAGTGACTCTTTGCTGGTACACACTTCTGGGATAGTTGCTATTATTTAGGAGCATACTGCCAACTAACTGTGTGCCAGACTCCATGGTGCAAGGAATGTGTAAAAATAGTGCCCCCTCCAGGAACTGGGAAGGGGCGCAGAGCAAAGGCGACAGCTTTGAAGTTGGATAGGTGCTGAGTTACAAGTGAAGTTGTGTGAGCCAAAGCCTGTGGGAGGTTATGAAGGGTGAGAGTGGGTGTGTCGTGTGAATTGCGTCTTCACTGCAAGCCAGTGTGAGGGTCCTGTCTGACACCAGAGTAGCTGCAAGATTGGAGAATATGAAAGAGACAGAAGGATCTGGAGAAGAGGACTCAGCAGCAGGGAAGGCGACCGAGAAGGGCTCTGTGATGGCACTGAGGCTTGTTTACATCAATAGGAGGTGATATCTCTGTGGTAAAAAAAAAAACCTGACTTTTCCCTGGGGCTGGCCTCCCCTCAGTACTTTGGTGCTCTCTTGCTCTTAGTGTGTGTGTGTGTGTGTGTGTGTGTGTGTGTGTAGGGAACAGGTAAGCGCTGGGCTTGCTGAGTTACTGTCATAATTTCTGAGTTGCCCACCCCTGTCCACCTTCCATATATTAGAAGAATTTTATTGTATTCTCCCAAGTGCAGTGATCTGTTTTTTTTCTGCCCATTATAAGGCTGGCCAGGGAGAACCCCTCCTAAAATGGGCATCCATTGAATTTGTATACAGTGGCCTGGACACCTCTCCTGGGTGCCAAGCAGGAGGCCCTGTCTGAAAGCTTTCTCAAATATTCTGTTGAACAAGCCAGGGAAGTCCAAGACTGATCTCTATTTCTGTCGAAACCAGTGATACCAAGGGTGGAGTGCACGGCTCTGATTTCCTTGTGTGCTGCCTCTTACCCCTCTCACAAGAACTATATTCTTTTCATTTCTGTTTGTTCATGCTAGATTTGGGAGGTTGCTGTTTCCATTGCCTAATTAATGGGAACATGTTCTCTCTAGGATTTCGTCGTGAACGTGTTTTTTATTTGAACATGGTACAACCTGTGGACCCTTTTAAACTTGGTTACATGCTTGCTTCTTTATAGGGCAATAACCAGATTAATTTTGCAATGCTTTTCAGAATGCCATTGTTCTTTCTAAAAGAATAGGTTCGCTGTTTTAATAAGACTTTAATGCCATCAGGACGCCTTAGGTTGGCACAGTTGCTTCATAATAGCCTGCTCCCTTAAAATCTATCTGGGAGTATATTTTGTGGCTCCCCAGTTATTTAGGACTGCCTCTGTCACAAGCTTCCTCCACCCTAGACCTGAGTCAGTGACTGTTTACCTGAATGCTCTCTTCAGTTTTGGTTGCTCTGAAATTTCTCTGGAATCTCCATGTAGCTTTCAGGAAGGTTCACCATATTTGTCTTGCTCCATTCTGAGTTTTACTAATGAGATTCATATGTAAAGAAGAATTGAAAATTAATTGGATGACTAATTGTGAGATTCCTATTCCTACCAGGGAACACTGGGGAAGTGGTAAATTTAGCTGAAACTTGTAGTAAGCCTTGAGTAGGTATTTTCAGTTAGGATCCTTACAGAGCCAGTCACGTAAAGAGAAGTTGGTGAGATGGAAAATTTCTAGCCTTGTCAAAGCTTTCATTCTGTGTAGGACAGTGTGGTGTTCTACAGAACAGTGTGTACGCAGAGTCAAGAGACACCCACTCCTTCCCCACAGATGTCTACTAGAGGTCCCTTTTGTGCTGGACGCCATTCCAGGCTAGAAGGTGATCTTGACCAGGCCTTCCTGGTATAATGGGGATGGAGCCTGTGTATAACTTTTGGAAACCCTGTGATCTGAGTTCCTGGGACATTTTCATCCATTCAGCACAACTTCCTGACACCCAGGAGGCAATGCGCAGTTCAAGTGCTCACATATGGGGACCAGACCAGCCAGGGTAGATTTTGGCTGCACTTGCCCTGTGGACACTAGGCAAGCCACTTCATTTCTCAGTGTTTCAGGCTATCTCAGAAAAATATTGGAAGAAACTATGCCAGAATATTAAGTGGGTACCATAGGAAGTAGGACTTGGAGTAGTTTTTCTTCGTCTTATGCTCTTCTATGCTTTGAATTCACTCTAATATGGTTACTTTGGTTACCAGCAGCAACACTACCACCCTGTACACCAAGTGCAGGTGGAAATTAGATGGCTGAAGAGCTGAAAAGACAAATGTATGGATTTCAGCTTTTTAACATTTTCCTGTAACTCATCTTTCCTCACACACTATTTTGTACCTGGCAATGAAAATGTAAATCTGACTGTGCAGCAAGTTTATGAACAATGGATTTCCTTTTATCATTGAAAACAAGACTAAAATAAGATTTTTCAGTTCAGTTAGCAGTATTATATTGTTACTTAACAAATAATATATAGAAGAGAAAAAGAAACTTTATGAACAAAATCAAAATGTTCCAATGCAGAATCTCAAACTTTTCTTCCCTTTTGAGAATTCATTGATTGATTTCAATGATTGCTGTTGTCTCTAAATCTAGGTTTTCTCTGAAGTGGTTGTTCTTGGCATCTGCAAAGACCAGAGATAACAAATAATTGTTTATCCTCAGTTTTTCCCATGTGTACCATGGACCCTAGTTTGTAGCATATGTAAGTACATACGCTCCTGGGGTCACCCCAGTCCTGGGCTTTGGTCATTCTTAGCTCTTCCTTTTCATTTTGAGGAGTAACCAGCCCTCTTCCACATTTTATCAACCTCAGATTTCTAATCTGCCTTGAAGATTTACTGTTAAGGTAGTATTCTGCTTTTGCTGTCATCCTGGCTTTTCCTTCTAAGATTCTTATCCCTGCTTTGGCTGGTTCCACCTGCATTTTCTGACTTTCCTTGCTTGTGCCGCTGGAGTGCCATCTACCAGCTTTCTCTAAAACCATCCATTTCTCTAGCTGGACACAGTGGCATATGCTTGTAGTCCCAGCTCCATGGTAGGAGACTAAGGCAGGAGGATTACTAATTCCAGCCCAGCCAGGCCTACTTAGCAAAATTCTTGTCTCAAAATAAAACACAAAAGGTTTGGGGATATAGCTTATTGTTAAAGGCCCTGGGTTCAACCCCCAGTACCATTCCCCCCCCCCCAAAAAAAAAAAATCTCTCATTTTGCAGTGACCTCCACCACCAGTTTTTGGGCCAATGTGCTGCCCTTTCTGCTAAGGTGGTTTGGGAGGCATCACCTAGGTTAGTTGCTCATCCATCCATTCACACACTTCATTTATTCAGCACATACCCACAATAAAACCATCTCATCAGTGCCAGTGCAGAGTTCTTATCCCTGTGCTACAATTATCCCTAGATCTAAGGATTCACTTCTCCCACTCAGAGAGATCCTTCCCTCTGTCAAATGGGGTAGAAGCAGAACTGGCAGGTGTGGAATGGGAATGTTAAAAAGGAGCCAAGGTTCAGAAGAAAGAGGGGCAGACCTGAGTTCTGATCCCAATTTGTCCACCAATAGGCCCCTCTCCCCAGCTGAAAACAGATGATAATGTGACCAGGCTACCAGTTATTCATTACCTGTTAGCACAAGCCAGTATCTTAACAGGCCTTCAGCTTACACAGTGGAACCACACCTTCTCAGCACCCCTGTGAAGTGGGTTGGGTGTTCTTGTCCTTGTTTCACACACATAGCAACCAAAGCTTAGACATTTCTTGATAATCTGCTTTAAAAGAATTCTTTTCTTTATCACGTAGAACAGTAGATTGGCTTGAGTGATTCTCTCAAAAAACATATTGTGAAGAGGGCAAAGTGCAAAAAAATATTCCTTGGGAGAAAAGGTCTAGTTACCAGTTAACTTTCGGAAACCCTGTGATCTGAGTTCCTGGGACATATTCATCCATTCAGCACAACTTCCTGACACCCAGGAGGCAATGCGCAGTTCAAGGGCACACGTATGGAGACTAGATCAGCCAGGGTAGATTTTGGCTGCACTTGCCCTGTGGACACTAGGCAAGCCACTTCATTTCTCAGTGTTTCAGGCTATCTCAGTATATACATACATAAAGTAAAACAAAACAGCCTCATTGGATTTAAATGAGAATTAGATGGCTTAGGACAAATAAATTACCTGTAAACATGGTAAGTGCTTTGCTTGTTGGTTATTATTGCTGTCATATTATCACTCTTATTGGCTCAAAAGATATAATGATATGAAAAATACATCCATGTTTTTAGAAGTCAGAAAGAAAGAAAGCTGTTTATTCAGCCTCCCATTCTCTTTCACAGTTGTTGTCATTGATCACAACACACGATCTGCTCTCCAGAAACCACAGCTCCTACAGACACCCATTGGCAATCTGAATTCAACTAGTTGGGGGTGGCAGGTGATTTGTACAAATTTAGAGTCAGGTAAGCAAAGCTCAGTGCCTGCAGATCAATCACAGTGGCTGAGAGATTGTCCTGTCAGTTGGAAGGACCACCACTGTCAGCCTGTACATTCCAGGGTTCACTCAGAAGATAGTTTCTGTTGGACCAGAGCAGGGCAATATCTTATTTCTACAAGCCTAGTACTGACATAGACAGGACTGTGCAACAGGCCCCACCAAATCCCAGAGCCTAGTTCACGTTAACATTGCAGACCAAGCCTTGCCCTTCCCAATACCAGCATATGTGAGTGTTTGATTCAGACTGTGTTTATATTCAGGGGCAGGAAGATGGGGTTCTGTGGGGTGCTGCATTTCAGTAGAGATCTCATTGCCTCTCCCATCATACCTTTGATCTGTATCAGGCCTGACTTGGGAGCACCTGACAATACTGAATTTCTCCTAGCCAGAAGGACCAGTTATTTGTGTGTTTTTGGGGCTGCACATCCTTGGAAATGGCAGATCTGGATGTGAAGAATTGTATGTGGATGTGGTACTTTCCCAGCACAGCCTTATGCATCTTGCCAAAACATCCCAACTTGCAGAGATATAGCCTCCACCAAATCTCTGCTGGAACTTGAACAAGTTCTGTTCCAGGTTCACACATATGGGCATCTGTGTTCTTCACTCTGATTAAACAGGGGCCCAGGTGAGCTGTCAGTGATTAACCGGGTCTCTCATGAACACAACTTTACTGCATCATAATATGGCCTGTCTAAAATAAATCTTGTGACCCTAATGAAAATTAGACATTTAATCACACTCCTGGCTTCCCTGGAGTAGCCTCAGGTCACAAGAAGGGGGAATATCTTTTCCTTCTCCAAAGCAGTCAAGATCTGCAATAGTCTTAGTTTTCAGCATGCTCACAACTGGGGTCATTCATGAGTGAGGACCCATTCCTGACGTTTTGTGTGAGTGTTTAGAGAGGAAGAGTGTCTGGCATTTAGCCTTGGTGGAATGTTCTGGGTGCTAAAGAGAAACAGACTTGACGTTCGTGACCTCCGGTGACCGCCCCGTTTTGGTTTGAAGACCCTCCTACCTGGATATGCACCCTGGATCCAATTCTTATTCACACTGTGATTTTACACAAGTCATTGTGCCTCTGTGTTTTCATTTGAGAAATAATGACAACTTATACCTTATGAGATCATTCTAGAGCAGGTCAGCACTGGTCACTCATCCAACTCTGGCTTAGTAGAGTATGGAGGGATTTAGCTCAGTGGTTCCGGCACCTGTCTTGCAAGCACAAGGACCCGGGTTCAATCCCAAGTAACCACATACAATACTGGGCGTGGAGAATCATGCCCCGCAGCAACCAGTACCACAGTCCAGTGCCGGGCATGGTGGCTCACACCTGTAATCCCAGCACTCGGGAGGCAGAGGCAGGAGGATTGCTGTGATGTGAGTTTGAGGCTGAGCTCAGGGCCAGCCTAAACTACAAAGCGAGACCCTGTCTCAAAAAAAAAAAAAAAGAATATGGAGGGATATGATGGGAAACACTCAGTTGGAGGATCAGGATGAATCAGGATTCTGGTGTTTCAGATGCCCATGTGGACTTGCTTTACAGATGCTCACAGTCTCCCCTCCAGACACCAAGAACTTTGGATCCAAATGGGTTTTGCTGCAGAGGTGCCCCCACACTGGGCCAGGGCAGGCCTGAAAACAGATAGGAACTTTTAAAGCAAGCACTTTGTTATTATGTTAATTATAGCATAGTACCAATAAATACCATTACAATGTAATGAGGGGCAGAATGTGATCCAAGTCCCAAAATGAGAGGTGAATTCAACCACACAATCTAAGAAGGCAGTGTTTGTATCTTAATGCTTTTGGGGTGAGCTGCCCCAGTGGGCTGGGGCCTGCTAGGATAGGGTGGGGATTTACACAGAGGTACTGAACAGGAAGTAAAGTTTTCTCCCACCCTCCGGAGCCTGCAAGTCTTGGGAGTGGACCTGGCCCATCCAGATTTAGAGGGAACTGTCCCTGGGCCTGAGTGTTTGGGAGATATGGAGCTAAGACCACCACAGACAGGGTTACCTCCTTGGTAGCCCCACAGCCTGCCCTGCCCTTTGCTGACACTCACTCCCAAAGCCCAGTGTGGTCAAGTGGACTCCCAAACTGCCTCTGGAGCATGGGCACTAAAGATTTCAGAGATTTCTTGGCTACTCATTCTTAAATTTTGTCATAGGCCGAGTCCTTTTAGTGAATGGCTAGTCTCATTCCTATTGTTAGCATAGTTTTTGTTTGTTTTATTTTTGAGAGTGTAAGGATAAGCTACCTTTTTAAATCTACTTGCTGTGTTTTGAGGCCACTTGCCCTTGTTCTCTTATATTATTGGCTGGTATGGTTGACAGTGGGGAACAGTCTTCAAAGGGAAATGGCCTTCAAGAGAGGTGAGCTGTCTATTGTCTGTGTTGCTAGATTTCTGGTACTTTGGGAATCTGTGAAGAAATGTATGCTAAACCTTCTGTTACAGAAAGAGGAGAGAGAGACAAGTTGGGGGAGGCGTACGGTGGGGAGTAAGTGAGCAGGGAGAGAAGGCTTTTATGGGATGATTGTGGGGATGAGCAAGGCCCCACCCTTGCCCCATTTGCCAGCACCCCTGCCCAAGTGGCTTGTGTCATCCAACAAAGTCTGCGTCTGTGGGAGAATGAGAGTGAAGACATGAAAGGGGAGGGCTGCCTGCACTGGGTTTATGGGTGCTTTGCTCTGACAGCCACTTTCACAGTTGTCCTTACAATTCTGGGAGGCACCTGAGCTCTACTTCAGCGTGTCTTCACCTTCAGAGTCCTCCCTGTCTGGGAATGAGGGCCTTGGGATGAGGGCTTGGTCTCTGCGTCATGTGTGGTGCTGCGTGATCACACTGGGTTTCCAGAAAGGTTTCCCTGACTTCGGTACAGAGGGAGTAGGCAGAGATGATAAGCCAATGCCTTTCATGGTGTTAGATAGCCAGTAACTGACTGGGCCCAGCTGACTGTGTCCCTCATCCCACCTTGTCATCTCTCCAGGCCCCTCAGTGCCAGTTTAAGACCCAGTTCCTATGTCCTCAAGGCCACACTGAAGCAATGTTGAGAAGGTTCATTGGGGTTCTGTGACTGCCCAGGTTTAGTGGGTGCCCACCTGATAAGCTCTTGGGTCCCTGACTGGTCCCTGCGTGGCAGCACCTTCCCTCCTTCCCACTATCTTCACCTCTGGAGACACCTTCCTAGTGTGTCATTGACATCAGGAGCCATGTGCCAGGAAGGGTTATTTATTTCTTCTGCATTGGATTTTTGAAAGGCATTCTTTAAAATCATACTGGTTTCCTTTTGCTCTCTTCTATGTGGTATTTGGATGAGTCTGGTTTTCCCTGTGTAACAAGGTAGTGTCCATCCTAACTCTGTGACTAAACTCTTGTTCTGGGGTCAAGTGCTGACATCAGACAGAGGCAGTGGAGTTGAGGACACTCAGAAGCCCACTCAGCTTAGGAGTGTTTTTATAGGTCCTGACTAGTATTAGGACTGCAGCAAGCCTTCACTGGGGACTAGATGGGTACAGGGCCTCTGCAGGGTATGTCCTGCCTCAGCGTCTGGCCAATGCAGAGTAGGCATCATGGGTGAGGCTCACGAGCCACCCAGAAGTGCCAAACGTGAGTTGGCAGAAGAAGCTGGGGTCAGCTGTGGCCTGGCCATCTCTCCAGGATTATTGACTGCTTCCTCTTTCCAGAAAAAAGGAATGAGTTGCTAACATTTAAAAGTGAGGGTCTGTCAGCAAGGAGAGACTGAAGAGGCGAGCCAGGGACAGTGCACATCCTGGCTTAGGCATGGATTGGAAGCACCAAGAGGAAACATGTTTCTGAAACAATTGGGGAGACTGGAACACTGGAGTTAGGGAGATTTATTGATATTACAAAATTATTGACATCGTTTTTTTGGAAAGGATAATGCGATGGATTAACTTTTAAAAGATTTGTGTCTTTTATAGGTTCTCACTGAAATATTTCAGGGTAAAGTGACATGATATATCTGAGGTTCCTGCGAGTGGCAGAGTGAGCAAGAAGGTTAGAAATGAAACCAGATTCAGAATCAACCCTCATTGAAAGTAGGTGATGGGTACACACGAGTTGGTTTACTACTGGGTTGACTTGGGCTTATTTTTGAGATTTTCATAATATGCTTGTACTTCATATAGAAACTCAGCTTCCTGGTTTTTATGGAAAATTTGGAAGATCTAGTGGTTAAAGATCCCACCTGGATGCTAGAGCTCTGCAGGCTTCCGTTTGGCCCACGTGGTGGGTGTCTATGTGGCTACCAGGAGGGAAAGACAGGAGGAGCTCAGGAAACAGTGCCATGATGGACAGGGTCACTGAAGGAGAGTTGGTAGGTGTGCTCTAGGAGCTCCTTCCTTGCTGCTATTCCATAGCACCTCTGAGCAGGTGATGCAGCCTGATGTGTGGAGAAGTGACCCTCTGGGTTGTGGGAACTGCCAGGATAATACAGGAGCACCGGCCGGTGGGCCAAGCAAAGGAGCCTCTACCATAGCCTGTCTAGTTCTAAGATATCCTCACCAGAACAAGGCTAAATGATTCAATCCAACATTGCCACACAGGCTCCTAGGCCTAGCTGCCTTTCGAAGGGACTATTTCCATTTAGCAGATTTGTGACTTAGCTAAACATCTTTTTCAATGACTAATAAAGCCCTAACAGCTTCTGCAACACCGCAGTAGACCTGCAAGTGGCTGACGATTTGGATTTTTTCTCCATTGGGAAAGATTCAAAACTGCAGGTTTTAGAAGCTTTTAAAAGTACTTGGTTGTGTAATGTTCATTGAATACAAGTTCTTTTGCAAATAATGATCTGCAACTGCTTTAAAGAAATAAACTCACTTGCTCAGCCCGGGCATATATCTGTCAATGGTAAAAAACCACAAACAACATTCTATGAACTGGATCATTTAATTAAACCAAACGATCTGCATTGTATGAAGGGACCATATGTATACCACACTTTCTGAAAATACCTATAAAGAGTCGCACAAACAATCAGAGTGTATCCTAGGCAAGTCATTTCCTCTCTCTTAGATCTGTTCCCTCATCTGGAACATGAGGCGGTAAGGCTGGGGCATCCACCAGATCCTGGGAGTGATGTCCCTCTAGGTTGTCAGTGAATAGTCAGAATGCCTCCATAGAGCTTTATCCTATTGTCATTTTCTCTGTTTTATATAAGATGAGAAGGCAAAGTGTTCCTGTAGCAGGTGCTTGTCAGAGTCTCATTATCAGTGTACTCTGCCTAGACTCACCATGTAACGCATGATCACCTCGAATGCCTCATCCTCCTGCCTCATTACTTTGAGGGCTGGGATTACAAGCATGCTCCATCCACCTCTGGCTGTGCCATTTGCTTTTAATGTGGTTAGGAATCTTGAGTATGTGTGGCGAGGCCCAGGAAGAATCTAGAATTCTTTGACCTTTTCAGGAGGTCCTGGTGCCTGAATGGAAGGCAGAGGAATCTGTGCTTATAGGAGGAACCTCTTCCACTTGTGAGCAGTGTGGCCTTGGGCTGTGCACTGAGCTTCCCAAGCAATTTCTTCCTCCCTGGTACAGGGGCCAGAGGTCTGCTATGCAGCACCATGAGCTAGTGGCTGTCACTGATCCCCTGGGACTGAGCCAAGCACACAAGCACCCAGATTTTCCTGGGTTTTCAACACAGGAACTCTGAGTTTAGCAAGTCCAACCTGGTTACAAGCAAAAATGATCAGATCATACTTTTTGAAATTCACCTCCTTTTTATAAAACTGGACTCCGATGTCAAGTTTAGTCCTGTGTTCTCAGCTTTTCCAGAGTGCATGTTTATGGAATCATACACTTTCAGTGGCTGAAAGGAACTTAAGATGCGCCGGTTATTTCAGCATTGGGAAGTACAGCTGAAAATAGTTTGAAGCAGAATTTTAAGGCTCTTCTGACCAGATCAAAGAAACCCAAACTTCTAAAAATATCAAATTAGCATTTTAAGCACAGTTTCTATCTTTAGTTGAAAATGTGTGTAGTGTGTGCTTCTGGAACCTACTTAAATGCACCCATAGAAATTAGCATTTACCTTGAAAAATGAGACTTTTGGCCTGCAGTAATAACTAAGTAATTCTTGCTGCCCTTGACTCTTCTCCAGCCAGGGTCAAGATTCCACAGTGTAGACGGAGCCTCCTCCCTTTTCCCTCTGAATTCATCTTTCTTCTTGCTGGAGTTAGTTATGGTACAGAAGAAGTTACAACTTTGAAAGACAGGGGACAGAGCTTTCAGTTTACATGTCAGCACTTAAAATGGATGTTCCTACATGGGGCATGATCTGAAATATTTGTATTTGTGTTTCAAATGTGCTATAGGCTGCAGTGTGCAGCAGATCGGCCTTTCTAATTGCTGTGCTTGTTAACATTCAAATGAGGCATCACTCCCTAGCAGTCTTTGAGTGACAGTTGCAGAAAGTGGCTCAAAATCTCATTGAGTGATGGAAGTGTGGGCAGCCTGAGATACAAAACTTAGAACAGATCATTCGCAGAGAAGTCGTCAGACTTGACTTTGGTACTTTTATACCAGATACTTGAGAGACAGAGCTGCTTGCCAGGTACCTGACAGGATGCTCAGGTCCCACCCAGGTAGGGTTCTGGCAGTCAGCAAAAACCACACTCCCAGGATTGCAGAGCCTGATCTCTAGGAGGGGGTGTGATCTCCCTAGGCTTCTGCTGAGCACCTTGGAACTTCATGTTTCTGGTTGGACCTGACCTGTTTGGGTCAGTTGACCTCCTTGAAGTGTAGGGATGCTGGCACTGTCTGGGGGCTCTGGGTAGGATTTCTGCTAGTTTTGCCTGCAGTGGAAGGAAAGGGAAAATAATTATCTTAAGCACGTACTTTGTGCAAGCACCACGCTGAGCCCAGGCATATCCTAAGTCCTCAAAACAGCCAGAGAAAGAAACTACCCCATTAGAGAATGGAAACTGGGGCTCCAAGAAGTCCTTGGCCTGCCCAGACTTATGCTGCCTCAAAAGATAAACTTAATTTGAGTCAAGGTTTGTCCGACCCCATACTGTGTCTTGCCACTGTGCCATACCTAGCCTTGGATTGTCTGTGTTCTGCCAATTTCCAGAAAAGCTGTCCAGTGGCTTGCCAAGGCACTGTTAGGTTAAGAAGATGAGCAAGGCAGTGAGGTTGGCAGTGGTGAGAAGTAAGAAGTGAAGGGAAAGATGACAAGTAGACCCAGAATTGGAGGGAAGGACACAGACCCAGAAGTGGGCAGCTGTCCAGAATGCATTCCCCAGGCCTGCATACTTGATAAAGGTGAGACACTGACTTGACTGTGAGCTTTTTAGCAACCAGTGCAGAGAAGGCTATGACTCACAGCATCCATGAGCCATAAACAAGGCATTTGGAGAGAATCATGGCTCTGTTGATGTAAGTGGAAATTTCCCCCCTACGATTCTCATAAAGACCACTCAGTCTCATTGCCGTTATAAGTTTATGGAATGTGTGTACATCTTGTAGGTCAGTAGAGGTAGCATTACACTGACCTGAAAGAAGAAAGAGAAGTGCAGCCCTAGTCTTGTGAGTGTGCCTCAGCAGAGGAGGGAACATCTGTCTGGGTATATGGAGTGCGGGTGACATATTTTTATTTCAGGTACAAAGCAAATGTAGTGTGTAAAGTCCTGCACATTCAAATCAGAGAAGAAATCTCTGTCCTTATCTTTTAGATCTGCTGTTTCCCTCTGTGTGGGCATAGGATTTTTTGGGACAGGGAGGTCTCTAAGAATTTCCTTGGCAACTAGGTTGAAGGGAGCTCTGCTGGAGGGAGGATAGTGTCTAGCCCAGGCTTTGGACAAAGGCCTTGAAGGAGGGTCTGGTGCCATGAGGCACATCTGCTCTCTGATTGTCTTTTGGCTTTTACTTGGGCTAGCTGTTGTTGCTACCATCACATGGTAGAACATGCCCTTGCCATCTCTTGGAGGTTCATGTGCTTGGTTCAGCCACCAAAATGGAGAGTGCATTATTCCTTAAGCCTTAGTTCTGGTTCTGATGTGTCAGACCTGTGGCCTAGCATAGGTCTCAGGCCTCTGCTACTATTCCTTGGGCACTGTCTACAGAGGTGTAAGTGTGAGGAGGGACCGTGGGCCTGTTGTGTGATGACTACACACACCACCCCCACTCCACGTTCATGGGTGTATCCCATGCCTGCCTTGACCTTCTGTCACCACTGCCCCAGACAGGGGCCTTAAGGTGCAAAGCTTTAGATTTTATTACTCCCTGATCCACCCAGCCTCTGCCTTCCTCTGTTCTATTCTAAAAGTGATACTTGAGCTTTGGAGATTGTTTTTCAGGCAGCTTACATCCTCCAGTGTGTTTCAAGAGAGAAGAACCAAGTCACAGCTTTTTATCCTTGTCTAGGCACACAAGTCCATCAAGGCACAGATGGGGTTTGAACAAATCAGACATGCTTTTTCCACAAAAGCCAGACCCTTTTGGGCTTTTCCTTGTAGCCTAAACTTGCCACTCAGTGCTCAGCTCTCAGTACCATGACTCATTTGGTGACGTTGACACTCATCCCATGGCTCTGTGAACTCAGCTGGACTTATTTCTCTTACGTCCATCACAGTCCCCGGGAGAACTATGTCTTCTGTCTTTGCCCCTTCCTGGTAAACTTGTGCTGGGTACAGACTGTCGATAGAATTGAGGATGGGAGGGAATCACTTGTAATGTTTTGATCACTTAAATCACAGCTTGATGTACGTACAGGAGAATGTATCCTTCATTGAAATGTCGACTCATGCGCCTGTGCCACCAGCTCCCTCAGCAGCCCCGCAAGTCACCTGAATTTGATCTTAAAGGGAGGGAGAACAACACTTACTAATCTTAGAGCTTGTGATGCTTTGCATATTTTCAACTTATACTAGATCTTTACTTTAAAAATTAGTAATCAGACCCCAAAAGGACAAGTGCTTGACAATGCCACAGCTGCAAACTCAGAGGTCTCTGTATCCTCAAGCCTCTGTTCAGCACTCTTTCATGTAAACATGCTGGTGAGTTTCATTCTCTCTATAGCTTGTTGAAGACAAAATACTCTCTATAGTTGTTGAAGACAAAATACTGTATTAATATTTTCAGAAGTTCTTATGAAATTTGAAGCATTGTGAAATGATGAATAGAGAAAAGAGGAACTAGGAAGTGAGCACTTTTAATCCCAGCTTACAGGAAATTCTAACGAGTAGGAAATCTAATTCAGGCAGCCCTGGGAAACATCACACGCTAGGAGATGAAAGTCCGCTAAATTGGGATCTAATTCTATAATCTAAATATAGATGTAGATATAGTACAGGTTGGCCTTTTCTGGCGGGCAGAGCATAAACGCCTTTTGTATGGTAGAGAAGAGAGCAGCTTGCCCTGGTGACAACTGAGAAAGGAAAGAGCTTAGGCATGAGGGACTTTCCCTTCAATTCCTTAATTGTCTTTATATCCTTCAGTTTTATAATAAAAATGTATTTGTGTATGAAATGTGTGATAAACAAGTCAAAAGGATTGAAGAAAGGTACCTTGTACGAGGGTTTTGGTGGAAAGGCTGTAATGGTATATGTACAAAAAGAGGTGTTTGCAGGCCCCAAAGATAGGTCCTGGTCCTGTCAATGTGACATCACAAGTGACTGTCTCAGTTCTCACCCCTAGTCAGCCAGTGTAGACACAGTTGGACTTGCACAGGGTAATAACGTCCATTGCTGTAAATCTTCTGCTGACCCGCCCCTAAAAATATTGTTTGAAATTCACCTTTCTTCAACCAGCAGTGACGTTGGCCATCTTCCAGTATGCTTCTTAGCCAGTAGTATCCCTCGTGTAGAGCATTTTTTGATAGCTTTGCCTAGTGGGTTGCTTACTTTGTCTTACTGGTTCTTATTTATTTTTAGAGAGTATATTATTCTTTTTCTGTTATGTAGTACGGATATCTTACCCAAATCTATCATTTGTCTTGTAAATATAAACATATCTTTTTAAGCCTTCTGATAAGCTTGGTTTCTGAATCCAACAGTAGTTGTTATGTATGTGCTATGAGGAATAAAGATCCAACCTCCCTTCCCCTGGCAGATATTTAATTTCTTCAATGCAATAGTTTTCTAAATACTCTAAATAAAAGAGAATTTAAAAATCCACCTGAGAAATATGGGAGTGGGAACCAAAAATATGCATAAGCAACCTTTTATTTAAAAACCTAGACAAGGAGCAGGAGTTTGAAGTGAATTTCTCCTAAAAGCCAAAACTTGTAGCTGTGATAGCCCAAGGGCTTTCCAGAGAGCTCTAATTGGATGTTTCTACCATCAGCCCTTCCTCTTTACCTTTTTTTTTTTTTTTTTTGAGCAGCCATTAGAGTTCCGATGACTAGTGTGAATGTGGCAGCATTTTGGCATTTAGGATGGTGGTATAATTGCACATATTGAAAAACTCTAAATTTACATCCGTTGATCTGCTGTGTCTCATTATACCAGAGGTGTTAAAAATTGCACACGCCTTTCTGTACAGTTGTCCTGCTCCATCACAGTGCAGCGGAAATAAAAGTAACTCTATAACCAACAGAGAATTATTTAAATCTGTCTTCATTCCATCTAGTTGATAGTAAAACCAGAATTTGAATATCTTTTCCTTTTATGCTTTTTCATTTCTCCTTTTATCTTTCAACTCCCCAAGACACCAGCCTACAAGGAAGGCATTCCTTTCCAGCCCTTCAGAAAGCATCACTGTCTTCCCACCTCCTGTCGCCCGTGCCTGCCACCATTCCTTCCGCTCTGCTCAGTCTTCGAAAATGGTTTGTTTTTGAGCTGAAAAGAAATGCCTGTAAGAATCCCAAGCTTAAATCCTGCCTTCTCAGCATGGCTGTGTGCAGGAGCTGGCGGGTGGGTATGTGAGAGGCTCAGCGCAGTGACTGGTGAGTTGGCTCCTGCAGCTGGCCACACACCCCCCGTCCCAGCATGGCTCTAAGTGTCAAGCTCGCCAGGTGTACTCCACTGAGCCTGGGACTGTCCCGACACAGCCTCTGCTATTGGCTGTCACGAGTCTTGAGGTCCAGCTCTCCCATCTCTTTGGACTGTCCCCAGAGGACCCCAGCCACTCTAGCTTAAAATACCCTCCAAAGAAAGATGGCATCTATAAACCAGATTAACCTGCTGTATGCAACCTCTCTACTTCAATAGGCACCTCAGACTTGACATAGCTTAAAACAGAAACACTGATTTCCCCACCATGTCCACCACCAGCCTGGGCCCCCTCTCACCCTAGGAAGCTCATCACCAACCACAAGCTGCTGGAGCTAAAATACCACCCCTACATACACCTGTTCCACCAGCAAGCTGACCTCCTGACGCACCCTAATCCTGCCCCTCTCAGCTCCTCTGCTGCCTAGTCCTGGTGATTGACTCCATCACACTCACATGCTCAGCATCTCTCCTCACCCAGTAACCTCATTATTTTTCTTTTTTGTGATACTGAAGATTGAATCTAGGGCCTATACATGCCGTGAACCAACCCCCCTCCCCATCCCTTTGTGAGACAAAATCTCACTATGTAGCTTAGGCTAACCTTGAATTCACTATATAGTTAAAGTTAACCTTGAACTCGTGCTGATCCCCTGCCTCACCTTGCCAAGTGCTAGGATTGCAGGCCTGCACCACCATGCCCAGCCCCCTTTTTATTTTTTATTTTGAGTCAGATTCTTAACTAAGCCACCAACTTTCCCAGGCTAGGCTCAAACTTGTGATCCTCCTGCCCAACCTTGTAGGGTACTCAGTTGTCTGGGTGTTTGTTGTTGTTGTGGTTGTTGTTGTTTTTAAATTAGTGCAATTCAAATCGTGCAGCCTCCCAGTGCTTTTCATCTGAGCTTCCAGGGATTTCCAGGGCCCATACCATCCTCACTCACTGAATGACAGCTGCTGTAGTTCTGCCACCATTCCTTGAATTTACCCAGCCAGACTTATCCTCAGTCTGTGCCCTGTGGGTCTTTCTGAATTCCATCTGCTTCCATTACACATTCTGTGGTTTATAGTTTCTCTTTGTCTCTCTGTCCATCTTATGGGCATGTCTTTTTTGGTCAATTCATAAGATCCCTCCAGCCCCCAGCGTAGAGCCTGGGGTATAATAGGTACTCAGTAGGTAGCGGTTGACAGGCTAGCTACTGTGTGGGTGGTACACCACATAGTGTCATGATTAACAAGAGGCTAACAGGTTTTGCCACCTGCTCCCTACCTTGCCTGTGAAGACACACAGGTGAGGCACAAGACTCTTAGACCACCTATACAGATGCAAGTTTCAAGGAATATTTTTGCCACTCTGGAAGGTTCCAGAAGATGATTGGAAGGAGACTAATGTTCCTCCATTATTTCTGGGGGCAGATAAATGGATTTAAGTTAGGAGAGAAGCTGCTTAGAGTCTAGGAGGCTCCAGGGCAGAAAAAGGGTCTCTTTAGGGCCATGGGAGCCCCTTGGACAGTTACCACCTACAAAAGGTAGAAGAACTACATTTAAATTTGGTGCTGCTTAAAAGTTTGGCTGTTTGGCACAACCATGAGTTAATGAAACAACATGAAAGATTGATGTTATTAGACATTGAATGGCAGCTTCAGTTAGATGAACCATATAATTAATTATCAGTGGAATACATAAATCAAACATTGTGTTGAAGGGATCCCTTCTAGGGTCTTTGTCATAGATATAACATTAACACAAAATCAACCCAAAGGAAAGGATAGTGGGACTGGCTGCTGGTGGCTCTCGATCACCTCGTGTATTTCCGAATGACAGCCTCTTCCTTGTGCTCAGGTTTTGGTTTCTTCCTCTCTCTCTCATCAGAAGTACTTTGTGTGGACTGGATGCAGCCCTGTGCAAGACCAGGGTTACCCAGGGAGCTGCCAGACAGATGTGCAGGACATCTTTGTGAATTTTCCTGTGCAGCCCTCAGCTAAGGAGGCAGGGCATGACTGTTGTGTGTCTTGGAGGGCTGCCCACAGCAGGGATGTTGGCTCTCTCGAGCAAGATCTTACAGAAGAACCTCTATGGTAAGAAATCAGACCAGGTCCCCACCTGGCATTTAAATGGAAAACAACAGTACAATCAGCCCTCCATAACCATAGATTCCACATCTTCAGATTCATTCAACCCCCAGATAAGAAGTACTAAAAGAAAGTACATCTGTACTAAATGTGTGCAAACATTTTTTCCATATTATTCCCTACTTAATACAGTCCAGTAACGCTTTACATAACACTTACCTTGCATTAGGTGTTATGAGTCATCTAGGGAAGATTTAAAGAAGGATGTGCTTGGACTCCATACAAATATGGCATCCTTTTATTTAAGGAGCTTGAGCATCTGCAAAGATTGGTATCAGAAGGTGGAGGTGTCCTGAAACCAAGAGACAACTGCAGAAGATAAGTTTCATTCTCAGGCAGTGCCTAGAAGTAGACTTGTCCGTGCTTCAGACTCAAGGAGAAGAAGCTGCAGTACTAAAAGCTTCAGTCAGCTCCTGATGCTTATACTGCCTGCTGCAACTGGTCCCCCATGTCCTTGTGTCCTAGCCTAAAGAGAGGGCCCCTCAGCTTGCCGAAATCACCCACTGGCCACATGGATCTACTAAGACTCAGTCAGGCCTCAGTGCCCTGGGAACTTGTCTCCAAAGATAGCACATTCCCCATTTCACCCCCATAGCCTGTGTCCAGGCTTTGCATTCAACATCCCAATTAAATCTAGAAATTTGGATTTTTTTAGTGCCCAGGTTACATGCTGGATCACTTGGGTATTTCAGGACTAAATGAATTAGCCAGGCTTGCCCTAGGAAGCTGTATAAACATCCCTTTTTTTTTTATATGGTAGCTAAACAGGGATATAGATAGCTGCTATCTTCTCATCAAGAATCCTAATATAGTAATACACCCTTGGCCCCTGCTCCAAACATACCCATCCTCCTTACCTCACTGGGTTTTCTCCATCCATTTCCCATCTCCTGACAGTACTTCCTATCTGTAGATTCCTTAATTACCTGTCTTTCCTCTTTGGGAAGTAAATACTCTGAATGCGAAAATTCATTTCATGTTGTGGGAGTGTGAATGAAGTAGTTGGGGGCACATAGCAGAAATGACAATGCTTGCATAATAAATGATAAAAATGAGTTCCAAGCACAAAATGTGGCCTAGGCCATCTGAAATAGTCAGCTAGTGGCCAGACGTTGGTGGTGAGCCATTTCCAGGAGGGACACTCAGTTGTTTTGCTTTATGGACAGGTGTTGATTAGAATTATAATTGAAGGATTTAAATGGTGAATGCAAATATCAGAGGTTCTGAAGTATGATAAAACCAGGGAGGTTTGTTTCACTTCTTTGCAGAAGCAAGAGGAAATTTAGCTGTTGTTTTCTGTATTCACAAAGATGTCCTGAAATAAGAAAGAAGCCAAGGAAAAGCAAACCCATGAGATTGTTTAAGTGCATTTTGGCAGATATTTTCTTGACTGTTGATTGCTAGAGTTCTTCTCTACCTGCATGTCCGGCTAAAAAAGTAAAGGTTTGGTGCTAACCCATAGTAGACCAGTAATACAAAGCTTCTAATCTTCCAGATGCTCTCCAATCCCTCAGTTCTGAGAGCTGACAGCTCCCCAGTGAGCAAGAAAGGCAGGGTGTGCTCTGGCTGCCTCCTTTTTCCTCACTGAAGAAGCTTCGTGTCCCAGTGGATGACACTGAGAGCAGAAATCAGCAGCCCTGGGCCGGGGATATAGCTCAGTGGTTCCGGTGCCTGTCTTGCAAGCACAAGGGCCTGGGTTTGATCCCCGGTAACCACATAACAATACTGGGACTGGGCGTGGAGACTCACCGAGCAGCAATCAGTACCACATACCACAGTGCCGGGTGTGGTGGCTCACGCCTGTAATCCCAGCACTCAGGAGGCAGAGTCAGGAGGATTGCTGTGAGGTGAGTTTGAGGCTGAGCTCAGGGCCAGCCTGAACTACAAAGTGAGACCCTGTCTCAAAAAATCTAAAAAAAAAAATTAAAAAAAGAAATCAGCAGCCCTACAAAGTCCCACAGTGTCTGCACTGCAGGGACAGTCTTGACCTCTTCCCTGGGTGGTGACAGGGCACCCACAGACGCGTGGGTCCAAGGGCTTTGTACAAGGCAGTGTGCTACACCCAGATAAAGCACTCAACTAGTGTGTTCATTCATTGGGCCAGCGGTTCCTGACAGCCGCCTTTAACAAGGAGAACATTACAGGGCCACTAACAACAAAAATCATATATAGTCTTTAGAAACCTGGAGATGTTTACATTGTGGGTGTGAAGTCAGGGACTGTGTGGTCAGAGGAAAACAGCTCTGTGAAAGACATGAAATGAAAGATAGGAGGTGTTTTAGGTAGAAAAAAATCCTTAATCTTAGTCTCCTGTGTGTGTGTGTGTGTGTGTGTGTGTGTGTGTATGTGTGTACTAGGATTGAACTCAGGACCTTGCGAGGCAGGTGCCAAACCACCGCGCTAAATTTTTGGCCCCCATCTTTGTCTTCTCTTAAATCATTTTTCTTTGATAACCTCTATCCTAGAAATTAAACCTTGAAAAAGGGGGAAAAAAAGCAAATGTATTAGGTACTTTCCCAGCATTGGAAAAGTATCTGAGCTAATCATCTTAGAACAAGGAAAGGTTTATTTTGGCTCACTGTCTCGGTTTCCAGTCCATGGTCATTGGCTCCAGACAAATGCAGGACAGCACATCACGGCAGGAGAATATCGTAGAGAAAACTGTTCACCTCAGAGCCAGAAAGCAAAAGAGAAAGAGGAAGAGATGTCAACCCCTGTCTGCTTTAAGGCCCCACCCACCCACACACTGCACTTACCTCATGAAGGTTCCAGCATTTCCCAGTAATGCCACTCTGGGCCTTTGGGGACATTCCACCTTTAAGCCATAGTAGCAAGTATTTGCAAGGTACAGGGTCCTCCCCCTGAAGCCTTTCTGACACTCCGTCCACCTCTCATCCCTGCCAGGTTACGGGTGAGAGGCTGTTTTTTTCCTCTTGTCTTCCACCCTGTAAGCCCTAGGGTGGCTACAACTGATTTCAGTGAACAATTATTTATGTACCAGTCACAGCCATTAGTTTAAGATGTTAAATATGGGCCCTGCATCTTGTTTCTGTTTCAAGTCCTTGTGACTAGCACATAGATATACCTACAGAGTGACAAGTAGGGGATTTACCTTTCCAGTTGGCTTCCTAATCTGTAAAATCTACTCACCCTGCAGGATAGTTGTGAGACAAGGCATTTAAAAATCTCTACCTAGCACCTGTAGTTCTAGTACCCTGGGAGGCTGAGGCAAGAGGATTGCAAGTTCAAGCCCAGCCTGGACAACCTAACAATTTAGTGGGTCTCAAACAAAAATTAAAATAGGCCCAGGACTGGGGATTTAGCTCAATGGTTCCAGCGCCTGCTTTGCAAGTGCAAGGGCTCGTGTTCGATCCCTGATTACCACAAACAACAATGCGAGGCAGTACCACAGTGCCAGGCATGGTGGCTCATGCTTATAATCCCAGCACTCGGGAGGCAGAGGCAGAAGGATTGCTGTGAGTTTGAGGCTGAGCTCAAGGCTAGCCTGAACTACAAAGTGAGACCATGTCTCAAAAAAAAGAAAGGCCTAGGAATACAACTCAGTGGGAATACCCTAGGTTCAGTCTCTAGCACTGAAGAAGGTAGGGAAAAGTTCTTCACCTTGGTCCTGGTACAAAAAGGGCACTGTAAGTACTCTCTTCCACAGTTTATGGGTTTAATTTTCTCAGGTTGTTCTGTGAGGAAAAAAAAGTAGTACTGGAAATAAGAGCCTGCACTACACTTTGCCAAGCTAGGCATGTTCCCCCCTCCCCCCAGAGCTATACGTCCCAAGTGGCGTCTCTTTGACACAGGCCCAAGCAAGCTGCAGGGAGGTGACTTCAGCCTGGGAAAGCTAGATGTTGGTGAAAAATGCTGGAGGTAGTTGGCATCCACAGAACCTGCTCATAAAACCAGCATGTTCTCAGTCCAAAATGATTGCTATTAAAAATAAAGAAAACATGCAAGATGAAATCTATTTGAATATAAGGACGCTACAAACAGTCTTCCAAGGTATTAAGATTGCATTAATCTTAATTTTATTATATATTAAAGTTCCTAACTTTTCAAATAATGCCATTTTTGTTGTTTTAGAGCATCTGAGAATTATAGAGCTATTTGGTGTGGCTGTCAGGCAAGGACTCCTGCCATTTATTGGGGCCCTGCTTTTATTTAATAGCCAGATGAATGGAACAGTTAATAAAAGAAATATTGCTTTATTCCCTGACATTTATGTCCTTGGTTTCCAATAAAGAATTGAAATTATGAATAGTTGATGGTTTAAATTGATGTTTTATGTTGAACGCTAGCTATAATTTGCCCTCTGAGGATTGTAATACCGAGAAACAGATGGTTTTTCACAGTAACAAATTGCTATGTGTATACAGTCTATAGTCTTGGCTTTCAGATACATTCACCTTCAGTTCTGAGCTGACCTGCTGCTGCCAGACCAGGGGGAGACGCAGCCTTTCTGGGAAGGGGCTTCCTGCTTGGGAGGGGGAGGTTCCCGGGGGTTCAGTTGTGGGGAGGTTGAAAAGGGGGGGTGTGACCATGTGGCCTCTCAAGCAGCCAGTTACCTGCCTGGAGCTCCAGTGTCAGGAACTGGGCCCAGGGGAGCATTCTGTTCAAGGTCATGGTGGCATCTATGGGGCTGGCATGGCACTCTGCACACCTCACGTCTCCCAGGACAGTGAGGATACAGTGGAGATGTGTCCCTGTGTTTTACAAGTGCACTGTAGTAGAAAGCTTAAGAGTCTGGGTTTGGGAGCCAGGTGGCAGGGCTCCCTGAATTCTCTCATCTCAGTTATCTGTAAAACAAGAAAGGGGGCAGAGGGTGCCTCCTCGTTAAGAGGACTGAGTGAGATAGTCCCCATTCAACAGCATACAGCATGGTGCCAGGTCCATGCTCTGTCCAATATGTCATGCTGGGGGTGCTCAGAAAGGGCAGCAGAAAGTGAAAAGCAGATGGATGATTGCTAACATTATAAAGACTTCCTTGTTGTTCCCAGGGAGTTCCCCTGGGGACTCCTTAAACAG
>PVIR01001252.1:87607-130843 GCA_004026965.1 Petromus typicus | reverse complement strand
GGTAACCACATAACAATACTGGGTGTGGAGACCCACACCCAGCAGCAACCAGTACCACATACCACAGTGCCGGGTGTGGTGGCTCATGCCTGTAATCCCAGCACTCGGGAGGCAGAGGCAGGAGGATTGTGATGTGAGTTGGAGGCTGAGCTCAGGGCCAGCCTGAACCACAAAGCGAGACCCTGTCTCAAAAAACCTAAAAAAAAAAGACTGAGCTATCTGGGAGTGAGAAAGTTCACCTTTAACCCTAGCTACAGCAGAGACAGTGAAACTACTTCAGAGATCACCAGCTATTTAGCAGTTTGTGTAGGGTACTTTTTCCTCTCCTTGCTGAAACAAAATACACAATGCCCAAAGCTGAAGGAGAAAAAGTTTATTTAGTTCCCAGGCTGTAGAGGTTTCAATCCTTAGATGTCTGGTTCCAAGGCACAGCAACATATGGCAGAGGGGCTTCGCAGAGGAGAAAGGAATCTCTGCACGAAGAAGACAGGAAAAGAACCAAGGGTCTTTCCCTTTCATTTTCCAGACTATCAGGATTAGGGCAGGGCCAAACCAATCAGTGGATTTATTTAGTACTCATACACCCCTGATTCCAGTATCACATAGTCTGGACCTGGCCACCTCTGAAAAAGCCCTATTACTGCATGAGGTTCTGGGGGACATCTAGACACAAGCCACAGCAAGTTATCCTGTGTGATAACTTAGTGAGATTTTGTATCAAAACATCTCTTGAAGGAGGCTGCGGAGTAGCTCAGTGGTAGAATGCCTGCCTAGTATGCATGAGGCTCTAGATTCAATTCCCAGGAACATAATTTTTCAAAAAGTTTGAGATCAAGAAATGAAAGTAAGCACATGGGGATTTGGATAACAGGAAAATGTCTAATTCTACAGATCAACATAGCAGTTACTCTTGAGTGCATATCAATGAAGAGAAAACGTAAAAACATATTTAGTGTTGGAAATAAACAAGCACATTGATCTGAATGATAGTTTACAGAGTACATATAAATATGTAAAAGTCAAAGTATACACAACTTTATAACACAGCAGATTTAATTAGCAGAAATGGCACTTATTGAGTTCAGACTATGCATCTTCATTTAATTTTCACAACCTCATTCTGAAAAATATATAACTATGTCTTTTATAGATGAAGAACTGAATATGTAAAAAGGCCAAATAATACAGCTAAGTCATACAGCTTGGATATAGTGAAACTGAGTTCAAGTCCAAGTCTCTGGGATTCCTAGACCTCCAGATTTAAAAATTTTTTTAAAAAGTAAAATCATAAATGATTTTGAGCTAGTCACATATCATTGCAAAGTATAGCATAGTGGTACTTCATACTGACTGATCTTGCTTTATTTATTTTATCAGTACATGTTTACAACACATAATGTTTACATACCCTGAGGGGAGTGGGTACATGTACATAACACACTTTAAACCTTCTTATCCCTTTGCTCTTTTCTCTCTTCCCCTTTCTTCCATCTCTTGGTCCCTTCTGTATTTGAGAATGATCTATTTCCCTATATATTATTATTTGTCTTTTATTTTTCTATTTATTTAAAATTTTGGCTGTTCACCTAAGAGAAGCCGTAATATTTATGGGTCCATCTCAGATTTATTTCGCTAACATTATGATGTCAAGGTGCATCTATTCTCTTACAGGTGTCTGAGGTTTGTCTTTGTGGCAGAGCAGTGCTCTGCTGTGTGTAAACATCGCATCTTCATTATCTATTCATCTGTTGATGAATATAGACAAGATTCCAGGATTTAGCTATCATGAATTGTGCTGTTATAAACATGGGTTGTATGTCCCACAGTAATAAGATGTTTTTAGCTCTTTCAAAAGGTTCCTAAACGTGAATGCCTGAGTAAAATACAACTTCTGGGTTTGATTTTTTTGAGGAAACTCCATACTGATTTCTAGAGTATTTGTACTTGTTTACATTCCCACCAACAAAGTAGAGAGTTTCTTTTATTCCAGGCATTTATTTGACTTCTGCATACAGCCATTCTTTCTAGAGTCAGATATAATCTTAGCTTGGTTTTAACATGCATTTCTCTAATTACCAGAGGTGTGCCAACCACTTCTCCATGCACTTATTGGCCACTTATACTTCTGAGAAGTTTCTATTCATTTCATTTTCCTATGTTTTGGTTTTCTGGAGGTTATATAAAGAATTCTTTTAATAATTTTGACTTACATCTACTTGGACTGACATATCTAAACCCTTCCACTGTCTTTTGTTTCCCATTTTCATGGAATAGAATAAATGTTTCCATCTCTTCATGCTCATTGTTTGTGAGCTGAATGATCAAGTGAGGCTCTTACAGGCAGTATAGTGTAGATAGCATATAGTATGCAGTATATAGTGTGGCCTTGGTTTTTAATCATATCTCAAACTTCTTTATCCCGACTGATAAATTCATCAATTTACTTTGAAGATAGTTATTGAGAAGTAAGTCCCTCTGTTGCCCTTTTATTGTTTTCAACTGTCTTGTAATTTTTACTTGTTTAGTGTTTTCTCATTGCTTTTTGTCACTATTTAATTTTTTGTAGTAGTACTATGTTTTGATTTAACTTTCTGTATACATTACAGTTTTTTTCTGCTTATCATGACTTATGTAAAACAAATTATTGCTGCAAGAGTTTATTTTTTCTGATAACAACTAAACAGAAGCCCAGAACCCCAGCTTCTCACTCCAAATTTTATGTTGCTGAGGTCACAGCCTACATTCTTTTCTATCGTGCATCGATTCACAAATTATTGTAGCTATGGCTACTCTTAGTCCTTTCTTTTAACTTCTATACTAGAATTAAATGTGTTTTCAGTCCATAATATGTTCTCAGCTCCATCATTTATGTTTTGCTTTCTGGGACAATTGTATCTTTTGGTTGAACTTCTGGTTTGCTCATTTATTGATTTTCTGGATTTCATTTGCAGGAAGTCCCTACTCGGCAGCAGTTAGAAAATTGGAATTAATGATTGCTTGACTTTACAGTGAGGCATAAGCAGTAGAAACCCACCTTTCAGATTTGAGTTTTGCCCTGTGGGCTTGTCATACGTGGTTGGATACTGTTTCCTGATGTGGGCAGAGGCAGCCAGCTCAGTTCCCAGTCAGCCACAGGATCATGGGGATACACAATCTGTGCTGTACTCTCATGCTGAGCTCTATGAGCTAAGGTTTGTTAGGCTAACTGTATTAACTGCCTTCTCGGTTTACATTATTTTCATATTATAGTGGATCCATCGGCATGTAACTATCAGAGGAGCTGCAGCTATTTCTGTGCTTTCTTGTAACTTTCGGACTTTCTCTAATACAGCTACTTAGAATTGTTCCTTGGGTAGTGTTAAATCTTCACTTCCTTAGGTTCAATTATTGGCGCTTCATTTTTTTACTCCAGTGATCCATACTTATGATGGTTGATTCGAATGTGCATTGGTGTCTGCACATTTGAAGGAGTAGGTGCCTCTTCTACTCTTTGCAGAATGGATTTTGAAGGAGAAGCCCTCATTTAGATTGTGCAAGGGCTGCCTGGCACGATTTATATCTATCCCTGCTGCAGGGGTCCTGAGTGTGGGAGACAGGTGCACCAGGAACCTGAGTCCTGAGATGGACTGGCTAGATCCTCATGTGCATGGGAAGTTCCAGAACCTGAATACACAGGGTCAGGCCCAGGACCTATGTTTGTAGGCCTCAGAGTTTACTTGAGTGAGTCAGAACCATGGGTCTGTGGAGGCCAAGACAGCAACAGATGAGCAGCAGTGGGCCTGGATTATGGATCCATGAGTGAGACTGGTGCCTGAGTCTACAGTGGCAATTCTAGGCCCTGAGTTCACAGGTGCTAGACTTGGGACTGCCTGGAATCCACAACAGCATGGATGTGCCCAGAGCCTGGGCCATAGGGAAGTATAGACTTGTGGAACCAACCTGGACCTTGGGGTCTGGAAGAAGGTTAGGCAGTTGCTTCTCTCTCTCTCTCTCTCTCTCTCTCTCTCTATCTATCTATCTATCTATCTTTCAGACTGTCTCTCTCTTTCTCTCTCTCTCATCTCTCTCTTTCTCTGTCTTTTCTTCAGTGCCTCTATCTCTGTCTCTCTCTTTCTCTCTTTCTCTCTGTCTCTATCTGTCTGTTTGTCTCTGTATCTGTTTCTGTCTCTGTGTCTCTCTGTCTCTCTTTTTCTCTGCCTTTTCTTTGGTCCCTCTATCTCTGTGTCTTTCTGTCTCTATGTCTCTCTTTCTCTCTGTCCCTGTCTCTTTGTCTCTATGTCTGTTTCTGTCTCTCTGTCTCTCCCTGTTTCTCTCTCTCTCTCTCTCTTTCTCTCTCTCTCATAATGTGCAAGCTTGAGTGGGTGGAACAGGTAAGGTCATGCAAGTCTTTCCCCCCACCCTCTTTGATCTGCTTCTTATTTTTGCATTCCATTTGGTTGCTATAATCTGTCACTTGGATTTCTTAACTCTCATAATGGTATTATTATTCATTGGTGATTGCACAAATTGATGTTTTCTTAGGGAAAAAAACACTAAAAGCTCTTATTCCCCTGTTTTTATGATCTTCCTGCAGGTTCGGTATAGTTGAGAAGCCCTTAAGTATATGAGGTCATAATTCATTAATCTCCCAAGACATATAGTTGAATCATTTTCATACTTGAGAATTGAGTCTAACTCAATATCTGATTCGTAATGTTACATCACCAGTATCTACTGATCATTTCAAAAACAATAGATTTTTTTTCAAATAGTCAGTTATTAAATAAATATTCACTTTTATTATCCTATTTTCCAGGAATTGTTTTGAAGCCGTGGAATTTATGTTGTATGTATAAAAGACCAACAGCTATTATAATTAATAATGTGTTGATACAGTCCAAGTAAATGTCAAATATCTGCTATAAAGTATTTTCCTTGACTTCTGTGAAATTATAGATATGATCGGAAGTCTTAATCATCTTAGAGTATGTAACATTATGTGAAAGCTTATAACATCTATAATAATAAATACTGAGGAAAATGTTTTAATGGTTTGATATATTTAGATATTCAAGTAGTCTTCACAAAAAATATTAGTAAGACATATTATTTTATAGTTTAGTGTTGGTGTGTATTATATAATACAATGTATAATACTGTATAATCCAGTACAACACCAGTCTCTATTCTTATACTTTTATTCAAACCTCACTTGGGTTTCTTCATTGAGTTCACTTCCTGATTCTTTGAACAAAGTTCCTGCATCATTTGGCCAAGAAAAGAGACTACATGTTTGTTTCCCCACCATAATTCTATAATGTGTGTGATACATTGTCTTCTAGGCCCTTTTTTGGGAAATTTCCATGATAGTTTCTACATATATAGAGAAGAAAATACAGTTTAAGTAATCTCATGATATAGGCTTTGGTCAAAATCATTACGCTATCTTGTCTACAGCATCATGGCCTTTATCCACTTAGTAGCATCCACTTCTCCTACCACTCTCAGTCCTACACTGAGCTACTACAGTCTAATGGAATACTTTACCTGAGTCCACCTTACCTATCACTGTCTTTTTGTGTTCTATCATCCCTAAGAAAAACTAGGATTCTCGACACAATGTCCTCAACATACCAATTTTGTGTCCCCCAAGATTCTTATTCAGTCACAGTGGCACTAGAAGAAGATAGGACCTGCAAATGTCTGAATAATTATTTTCTGAGGGAACCTGGGGCCTGGGAAAACCAGGGTGATCTATAAGAACTTCTCTCCTATCCTGTTTACTGGAAGGCTGGTCCTACAGAGGAACAAAGCATTCTCATGATGTCATTGCACATGTAGTTTAATCTGTGAAATCTTCTCCCTGCAATAACATGCTCCTGAGCTCTTCATCTAACCCGCTGCCATCGTACATGCCAAGTGACACTTCTGTAGAGTACATGTCCCTCATGGGCTCTGCAGGGCAGTGCCGTCACGAAGTATACAGTCTGTGGGATTTTGCCAAGCAGTGATGTTGGATCTATGTGCTCTTCTCATTGACATTCCTCCCACTAGTAAATCACAGTTAACTCAATCTTTTCCTGTAATTATCTTAATAAATATCTCTTACAATCCACCTCTGGGCTGGCTTTGTTTGTTTGTTTGGTCTCTGCATAGTTATAATGGCTTGTGTCTGGATGTCCTCCCAAAGCCTCATGCTTTCTCAGAGGTGGCTGAATCCCCAATGTATGCTGCTGATTAAGGGTGTATGATTACTAACCCACTATATGTGAATGATTAATGCAGCCCCGCCTGAATCTCTGGTCCAAATGAGATAAAAGGAGCACAAAGACACTGTTCAGGTCCCTTGTTGCTTTTGCTGTCTTGTGCACTTCATGTTCTTGTCTCTGTGACATCAGCTGGCCATTCACATTGCCTGGGGACAAGGCAGCTATGGCAGAAAGCTCTATGAGCTGTGAACCAAATGAACCATTCTCTCTTTAATATGGGGTGTTGGTTATTTTGTCTCAGTGACAGAAGGAAAGCAACTAAGGCAGTGATCTACTCTACTGCCCCCATCACATTCAGGTGCAGATTAGAAAGCATGGACTTGGACTTTACATTCCTCTGAGACCTCAGTATAACTTTCATGTAGCTCCCTTGGAGGCAAAACTTACTAGAGCTGCTCAATTATCATCATGACACCACTGTGTATAAATCATTTGAGAGAGCATCGCACAGGCCAGAGCCTGCCTGCCTCCACGCCGACTCAGAAGCACTCCCAGGGACACTACACAGGTGCGCAGTCAAGTCCGCTGGAACCTCAGGCACTACATACGAAAATTGGCAGAAGAAATCAACAAATGGGATCTCATTCTATTAAAAAGCTTCTGTACAACAAAGGAACACAGAGCAAAAAGGCAACCAACAATATAGAAAAGAATCTTTACCAGCTGTTTCTCAGATAAATGGCTACTATTGAGAATATATAAAGAGCTTTAAAAAAAATCAGCTCACCCAAATTTAAAGACCCAATTCAAAAATGGGCATCTGAAAATGAACAGATACATTTCAGAAGAAGTAAAAGCAGCAAAGAAGTATATGAAGAAATGCTCAACATCACTGGTCATTTGAGAGATGCAGATGAAAACAACAGTGAAATTTCATCTCTCTCTACAAAGAATGGCTGCTATTTCACAATTCGCCAGCAACAAATGTTGATGAGGCTGCTGAGAAAAAGAAACCCTTCTCCACTGTTGGTGGGAGTGTAGACTCATACAACCCCTGTGGAAATCAGTGTGGAGATCCCTCAGAAAGCTAGGTTTGGAGGTGCCATTTGACTGGGCCATCGCTCTGCTTGGTATATACACAAAAGAATTAAAAGATTCATATCACAGCAACATATGTGTACCCATGTTTATAGCAGCTCAGTTTGTGATTGCTAAATCTTAGAAACAACTCAAATGTCCATCATCTGGAGACTGGATAAAGAAGATGTAGGTCTTTCATAGAATGGAGTATTATTCCACCATTAAAAATGAAAATATTGGGTCATTCATACCAAATGGATGTACCTTTAGGACATCCTCATAAGTGAAATAAATAGGTCACAGATGTGTAAATAGTGCATCTTTTCTCTAGTATGAGAAAATGAGTTCTAGTATATATAGTTGATATTGTGAAATAGAAAATATTTTAAAGGAAAGAGGGTGTTGGGGTAAAATTTGTGGGGAAAAAGAATGTGATAGTAATTTAAAAAGGAAACAAAGCTCATGTATATAGAGGTTTGGGGATTGCAGGGTGGGTGAGGGAAGGAGAAAAATGAGAATCAAGTCGTGTCATATTCTGGTACAAACTCTCAATGTTGAATGCAATAATGATGTGTATTCATAATGTACCAATAAAGATTTCAGTAAAAGAAAAAAAGTATTGTAAGCTGAAAATCATTTGGCCACGTGATTTGGTCTAGAGCACTTGAGGACCTAAAGTGACAGGTGATGGTGAGCACTAGACTGTCTCTAAGCAATGCCCTTTTCAAAGAGATCAGCCAGATCCCCGAAAAGCTCCACTCCACTGAGTGCTGTTGTATTAAACATCTGTCCCTTCTTCCTTCCCATTCTTCTTTCCTACACTAATGAATCTTCCTGAAAGATTTTCTTTTCCTTCTCCAGCAGCAAATATTTTTTTCTTCTCAAGAAGAAAACCTTACGGCTTGCAAGCCTAAGATAAACATCTTCCCTGCCTCACATGGAAGGAATTTAGTGGTTTATATCCTTCAAAGGGTCCTTGAGATATTCACTGGATGACAAATGAATTTAGAAATTTCTTTTCTTCACACTGACTTTATCCCAAAAGATTTTTCTCACTATCACTCTAGGTGAGTCAGTACCCTGATGGAGCCTGGGCAAAGTTCATGTGATTAAAAATACAGAAGAGAAATACACATTGAATTTCTCAAATATCATCTCTTATTTCCATCTTCCAGAAATTTACCATTAAATATATACTGATAAACAATTGATTTCCTTATACTTTCACAAATCTCTTAAATATTTCTTAAATATGAGCCCTATTATGAATGCCACGAGTAGAAATAGCTTCCCTCATATCTAGTATGTGTTCATTTATTTCTGTTTTGCTCTCATGGTATTTATTCCTTTCTGTCTTAACCTATAACCACAAGTGCATCCGTGTTATTTTCTCTCCTTCTCAATTTTAGCCACACACTATGGATTGGTCATCATTTGATGCATGTCTAACACTTTACGATTTTGAACAAGTCATCTAAATTCTCTAAGCTCCAAACCATTTTATTAGTAAAATTATAATACTCTCAGGGAATGATTTATAAATCTTGAAACAGAACTTGTAGTATTAAGACCTCAATAGAGTGAAATTAATATTTCTTTCTTGAATACAATTTAAAGAATATGAAGAATACCAACTAATATATTATAATTTTATATAATACCACCTGGTGTATACAGCTTATTCCTTGTTTCAAAAGTCCAAGTTAATATTGCAAGAATAAGTACAACAAAATTTTGCCTTATATACTGATTTCTTTGTAATATTTTCATACAAATGTTTTGTTCATTGCCTTTTTGTTATTAAGCCAAACATGAAACTGTAAAATCTAGAGTTCTTAGAGGTTGGAGCGGACACTTCAAGTCAAAGGTTGACTGGGTAATGATGGGAATGGGGAAGAACCGCATCCCACCAACTTCTTAGCTCAAGCCTTTCTTTATCAGGAAACAACAGATCTGTGGAGCTGCATAAGCTCAAATGTCATTCTGTTTGGGATGAAATATTTGAAAGCATGTTTTTTCTATCTATGCTACTAATCAGCTATAATGACAGTAGCAACACTGTCTATTTATTATGCAGGACTTGACAGAAATAAATTTCATGTTGTTGTAGGAGTTTGGATGTGTGCCTGTAACATCAATAACTGGCAATCCAACCTTCTACTCTGTACCTTACAAAAGAGATTAAATTTCTACTGTCTGAGACACATCCTGGCGTTAGGAATGCATGGAGTTTAGTCCCTAAGGCCCATTCATTCTTTTTTGCCTTGGGCCAGTACTGTACTCTTCTGCTCCCCCAAGATGTCTCTCTCAAACTACAAGGCTGATCATTTTATCTGGCTGTCAAAAGGCAAAGAAAACACATTTGAACTATCATTCAGCGAAGATTAAGTGCCTTGGGAGAAAATGGTCATTTTCCTTTTTTCCTTTTCTTTCTCTCATTCCTGTTCTTTCCCTTCTCTCCTCCTCTCTCTCTCTTACTTTCTACACTCAACCGCTCTCTTTTGTTCATTCACTTCTTCACAAAAATCTCAACACTTTAAGCAAAACACCATCCACTGTAGAGACAAGATTAGAAAAGCCAAGAAGATTCAAAATGAGATTTTTCCAAAAAAATGAGATTTTTCAAATACCACAGTTAGATTTTTTTTACTCACAAAGACATTCTTTGTTTCTTTTTCTTTCTGTTTCTCTTCTTTCTTCTCTCTTTGCAAACTAAATGTGCAAAACACAAAAGATTTCAAATACACTATCCTAAGCATATAATTCAGTAAAACATGACAAAATTGTGCCGACTTAAGCTTGAAAGCTACCATCTCCACAGATTCTATGTGCCATCACAATAGCTAGAATTCAATACACCCGAAGTGAATTCTAATTTTTTCTGTATCATTATGGAACAGTCTCTCTCAAAAGAGGATTTGATGTAGTCTTAGCTTGTAAAATCCTGGTTTCTTGAACACAAACACTCCAGAGAAAAAAAAACATATTTTTCCAAAATGTAGTAGAGACACAAATTGTTAATTATACAATGACTAAACACAGGAAACCACTTTTGTTCCACATTTCTCTAGTCATTGAAAATGCAGCTTTGATGGCATGGAAGAGTAGACTTTTAGGGTGAGGTAGCAGCCTACAGGACACTGCTTCTCTTGCTTCCCAGGGGAAACTCTTCCAAATGTTGAAAAATAATTCAAGTATCAGTCATAGCTCACAGGCATAGTAAATTTTCAAAATAAAACTCAAAAGAAATAGCTATATTTATTCATGTCCAGGATTTACATGATGTCCTAGTGTCATGAGCTCTTTAGTAAATTATTTGTTATGTGATGTACTGATCACTAAATCCAGGGCTTCATGTGTGTTAGGCAACCACACTAATGAAGAGTTACATTTCCAACTTTTTAGATAAAATTATGCCAAGTCTCTCTTAATATGTGTTAGCATCTGTATTTGTCCATTCAGTGGATAATGTTTCACTAGCCTGTATTATGCCAATCCTTTATTACATCTGTTACACACACATACACACATACTCTTCCTGCACAAAATCTCTTCTGAGAATTATCACATCCTGTATAAATAATCAGTGTAAAACATATCAAAATGAAACTGTGACTTATAACAACAACACTTATCATTGCTTATGAGCCTTTGTGTCAATGGAGTGATTCTGAGGCTTGACAAGGTTCACCCATACATCTGCAAATCGGCCCTGCAGAAGTCAGCCTGCAAGTCATCGCTCTAGTGTAGAACCTTCATCTGGCCAATTGCTTAGACATAAGGCCACAGATTTCCCCCCCATTCTTCACAGGTGCTTATTTTTAATATGTCTGCTTACATGTCTTGAGTCTGGGATGACCTTATTTCTTTCCTTTTCTTCTTTTTCAATTGATTTTATTGGTACATTTTATACATACAATATGATCACATTTATCAATGAGAACTTGGTACCTGTACATGACACATTTAATTCTCATTTTTTCTCATTGATTGATGGAAAATACCAAAGTGATAGTTTTCTATGTTTGATCTTAGGCCTAAAGTGGCTTTTACAGCATCTGCTCATGAAAAGTCATACGGTCATGTGAGGAAACTTTCTATATGGACTAATACAAGATAAGACCCCATGGAGCCAAGTAGGGACCAGCCCCCTGAGCGGAGCAGTCCTAGCCTGACAAAGCAGCTCTTTCACCAAGCCCTGGATGTGTTCATCCACAGAGATCATGTCAGCCAAGACCAGCAGAGAACTACTGATCTTCCCCAAGTGCACACTTCTGGCCTATAGAACTAAAAACCAATATAATAATTTCCATTTTAAGTTACAAATAATCTCATACAATGGGCAACTGAAACATTCCACTGTCCATAATTATTGGTAACATCCCATTCATCAAATCACATGACTTGGCTATTTCTCCCATTAGTGAATGGGCCAAAATGTTCCAATCACAATAAGAATGAAAAAGTAATACCATCTATACAACCTATTCCAAAATCACTAGTTTAAAGAAGTTAATGATGAGAAGCTTAAGTGAATCACAAGTTATCACTCATTTGGCAAGAAAAAGTGGTGTTGGACCGGGGATTTAGCTCAGTGGTTCCGGTATCTGCTTTGCAAGCACAAGGTCCTGGGTTTGGTCCCCAGTAACCACATACAACCATGCCGGGCATGGTAACTCACACCCATCAGAAATCAGTAACACATACAACAATGCCAGGCACAACGGTTCATGCCTGTACTCCTAGCACTTAGGAAGCAGAAGCAGGGGGATTGCTATGAGTTTGAGGCTCACCTGGACTACATAGTGAACTCAGGGTTAGCCTAAAGTAGAAAGCCTGAATGGTTTCTATGAGACTCTGTCTCAAAAAAAAAAAAAAAAAAAAAAAAAAAAAAAAAAAAAAGAAAGGAAGGAAGGAAGAAAGAAAGAAAAGAAAAGAAAAAGTGGTGCTGTTCCAAGGTCATCTAAATGGAAGTTCTATCCTTCATCTCTTCTACACTGAAGACCCTCTGTGACACAAAAATAACTTTGCTTCTCAGAGAAGAGGCTCTTAACTCTGTAAGATATGCTTTGTAACTCAATTCTACATCATTCCTACCAGGCATTGAGGCCTAAAGACTAAATATGAACCAAAATGGCTAATATTTAAGATCCATCAAACTGAGCAATATTTCTGACTCAGTATAAGATTGTGTTGTCAACCTGACCTCAACAATATGCTAAATTTCTAATTAATGGGCTCTGAAATGATTCCAAACATCTGGTTCCTCACATCTTGTGCTCCAGTTGTGTTCTGAAATGCCACTTCTGTTCATGAAGCTTTTACTTCATTTTTTTCTTTGTTTCTTTTTTCAGTCTCAGGAAAAAATTGATGTATTTCCCCAGCTCAAATAAATATGGATAAAACACTGTTGTCATTTTCAGACTTTTAGCACTGCCTGCATAAACTTCTCAGAATTATTCAAACTAACTATCCATCAACTCATTCTTTATGCTGGATATGGTGCTTGGAGATTTACATTTAAGCTCTCTTGCTACTTGTTTTCCTGTATTTCTATATTACTAAATCCTAAAACACCACACTCTTACTCACCTTTGTATTTTCCTGAAGGACTTTTTCATATTTTGAATTTAGTGACTGCTTCCTTAGTATGTGTTGAACAAATGCAAGTGTTCTATAGATTAGTTTATGATTTGAATAGAGTGGATTCACCATGGTGCTAACATGAGGTATAACTTCTGTCACGATCTCTTCTCTGATGCTATTACAACACTCATCGGTGAACAAGAAAATTAACCCCTGGTGACTCTAATTATATAACAAAGGAACCTCTTTCAATACAGTCAAATAAGTCTCACCTGTAGCTCTTCTACCACGATGGTCTGTACTTCAGTGGAAGCTACAGAAAAGGGTATCTATTCCAATGACACTAGAAAATAAAGTATGAAAAACAAAGAAGTAGTGAATACAGCAATTATTTTTCTCTGAGTTACTTCCTTAAGAAAGTACAGTTCTTGGATTTTGGTAGAATTGCTGGATAAAAATGTAAGAATAGATAAATGTCAAAAGTTCCCTAACAAGAAGAAAGCAGTGTGGTTTTTTTCTCTTTCATTCTTTCTAATACTATTCATATTTTATACTCTATTTCCATTAAAGAAAAAAGTACACCCAGTGATCATAAGAGTGTGTGATGACTAGTCTATGACAGTTAATGTTGTGTCAACTCCATTGGATCCTAAGGTTCCCAGATATTTACTACACATTATTTTTACGTCTGGCTGAGTTTCTGTATGAAATTATCATTTAAATTGCTAAACAGACTCAAAATTTCCCTCCTCAATGAATGTGAGCTTTATCTGTTTCACTGAAGGCCCGAGCAGAATAAAAGGCTGAGTAAGAAATTATTCTTTCTCTCTGCCTAATTGGAGACATCCATCTTTTGAGCCAATGTCTTATAAAAACAAACAGACAAACATCTAGCCACACACATGTTCTATTGCTTCTCATTTCTTGGACTAACCATGCATAATCTAAAGTTCTTCCTCCCAGGAATGTCTGGATCCTCCGAACAAACCAGACATTGGTGAAGATGTGAAATTTCAGAACAATTAAAAGTCATCATCCTCTAAAATCATAATTTGAATGATTTTGAAGCTTATGAAAAATACATAAGCCATTAAGCAAATGTATAAATGAAACAAAATTTTTTACCTCAAAAGAGCAAAGGAAAATGACATCTACATTTTCCTATGGACAGCAGCAAAGATTTACATAAGTAATTAAAACGAATAATATGTCTTCTTAAAGGTTTGATGGTTGTCATGGTACCAAGCAAAAATATATTTATCACTTCCAGTGTTCAAACAGCGTTAATAAAAAGGAATTTCACAATTCCTCAAACTATGCCTGACCAGGCTTTTGCTTTTGTACTATATCTACTATCAAAATACAGAGTAGAGACTAGAAAAGCTGAAGTATAAAACCCGTTTCTGCCCTTCTCCTTTTTCTACTCATAAAGTATTCGAATTTATTTTATGCTATGTGGTGAGTGCATATATAGAACATCTATTTTTAAAAACATTTTAAAGAAATGTATCAACAAGGGAAATATTTAAAGCAACATAGTAATATACAAAAATACTCCAAAATCATACATTTAATAGAAAGGATAAAACAATTGTAATGGGAAGAAATTGTATAGAATTAATGGGAAAAGAATTTTATATGACTGCTCTGGGTTTAAGAAATCTAATATGTGAACGTCACATTGCTGAGAACATCAGAATTGCCAAGAATTTAAAATAGGCTGAGTCTAGTAAGGAAATACACTGTAAATGAACACACTCTGAGTCACACTTCCAATATGTCATTTTACAAAGAAAAAATGGGCATGGAAATAAAAACATTTTTTTAAAACTCTCTTTGAGAAGAACTGGAATTAACTTCAAAAAATACATAAATTTTTTTAAGAATACATTTTCTTCTGTGGGCTTATTAGATTTTAATGTCATTTCTTTAAATCCAAAACTATCATTGCAACAGTAACTTTTTATTATAGAGAAAACCTCAGAATACTTTACTTGGCTGTTTTTCCATCTACCTAGGACAGATCTGGGAAATTCTGCACTCAGCATTTTATAATAATGAATCAATAACGATGTTTCACACTATGGAATATTTGGGGGTACTTTCTCAGAAATTTCACCTATGTCTAGTAAGATTTTTATCATTTTAATGATTTTTGAAGGTCTCAATTAGATATTAACATGGTTAGAACATTGTATTCTTTTTTGTTTTGAAACGTTTTAGATTCACAGGGTTATGACAGAGAGGTCCTGTGTACTGTCACCCGCTTTTCTCCAAACTCACCCTCTGTGTGAGTCTAGGAAATTCACATTAGTGCAATTCTATACCTCTCTGTGTCCATATGATCCTTTGCCATTGTGAGCTTGCATAATTCTGTGCCTTTTAGTCACAAGGGTAGATTAAATCAAGAGACAGTGTTTCACAATAGCTTGGATCTGGAGTGTACACATAAGGCCTGTATTATGTTTAAAACCCTTGTTTTTAAAAGTTCCATCTTGTGGCACTATTGGGAGGTGGAGGGTGGGAGCCCTTAAAATGTATGAGCTGGTAGGAGAAAGTGAAGTCATCCAGCCTTTGCTTTTGAAGGGGATTTGGAGACCTTGAGTACTCTCTCTTGTTCTCTCTCTCTCTCTCTCTCTCTCTCTCTCTCTCTCTCTCCCTCTCTCTTTCTGTCTCTCTCTCTTCTCTATCTCTCACTGTCTCCCTATCTCTCTCTCAGTCTCTCTCTGTCTCTGTCTGTGTCTCTTTCTGTGTATCTGTCTGTCTGTCTCTGTCTCTGTCTCTCTGAATCCCTCTCTCTCTCTCATTTTGCTACCTAATCACAACAGAATGGGGAGTTCTGCTCCCACACATGCTCCCACAGTTGTCCATTCTGTGGTGTCAGATGCCTCAAAAAAGGGAGCCACAGACTGGAGACCAAAACTTCGGAAATCATGAAATGAAATAAAATCTTTTCTCCTCATATGTTTTTTATATTGTTTTTTTTTAACTTTTAAATTTATTTTGAAATAGGTACATTTTATATACCCATCATGATCACACTCAACATTGAGAATTATATGACATGTATATGATATGACATGACTTGCTTCTCCTTTTTGTCCCATTCCCCTACCCATCCTACAACCACCCACCTCATATGTTTTATCTCAGGTGTTTTGTCATATATCATCACTACAAAAATTTCTCTCCTATAACCTGTTTTGTCATATCTATCCCCATAAACACAAATATTTATAATAATGTTATTGCAGTAATAGTCTATAAGTAGAATAATACATGATGTGACTTCTGAGATTGGCTTTTCCATTTGTTAAAATACTAAAATATTAAGATCCAATTGAATCATTGGGATCACCAGCAGCTCTTTGCTGATGAGTAGTTTGGATACACCTCATTTTGTGCATTCATTTACATATTGAAACAGGTTTGGTTGTTTTAAATCTATGACTAATAAAAATAGAGTTGCTATGAACATTCTTGCCTAAGTTTGTTTCAGACCAGTTTTTATTTCTCTGGGATGTGATTAATGCCCAGGAGTGTAATTATTGTCTCGTGATTGGCATATATTCAAGTAGAAAAAAAAGGCCAACTTATTTCCCAGAGTAATTCTTTTCCCACAACTGATACTTAAAAGATTTCAGTTTCTTTATATGCCTGTCATGTGGCAATATCTCTATTGATTAAAATGAATTTTATTTTTAAAACACTCTCGGTTTTACAAAAAAAAATAAAAAAGGACCAGACCTAAAGATTTCCCATGTACCTCACAACATCCCTGTGCATGCACAGCCACCCCCCACACACTTCCTTACTCATCTGATGCTGGAGTAACATGGTGTTCACAGCAAATAGTCCTCCATAGACACAATATCATCCAAAGTCTGACACGGACTAGGCTTCACTTTTCTTCTCCACATTATATGTCTTTTGACAAAAACAAAGCATATATCCACCACTATGTGATCATACAACAGAGTTTCATTGTCCCCAAAACCATCTGTCCCATCTATTTATTACACCCCAGCCCCAGCAATTATTTGATTTTTTAAACCTCTGTCATTTCACCTTTTCCAGAGTGTTGCATATTTGGAACTGTAAATGCACATCCTTTCCAGACTGATCTGTTCCATATCCTGACAATGATTTGCCCCATGTCAAAGACAATTCAGATCCATAGTACATCCTGGTTACTTCCACATTTTGGAAATTATGAATTTTCTGTAAACGTCATTTTGTAGATCGCATTGTGGGCATAAGTTTTCAAATCTTTTAGTAGGAGCAAAATTGTTGCATCATATGGTAAGGATGAAAAGTTTTCCCAAAACACCAGAAAACCTCCACACACGTAAATTTACATTTCCACCATCACTGTTGCACTTACATCCTTATCAACAGTTCTTGTCAATGTCCAAGATTCTCACCAATCTAACAAACGTGTAGAGGAGATCACTGTCATGTTTGTTTGAGGTTTCCCAGGGATGTGTAGTGTTCGGCTTTTTGTCACATTTGCCATATGTAGCTCTTCTTCTGTGAGGCATCTGTTAGAGCCTCTGCTTACATTTTTTTTCATTTATTGAGGTTTTTTCCCCATTCCCCTGCCCTCCTCATCCCCAAGCCCCTAAGTACAAAAGCTTTGTCTACATTTTTAAATTTTTACCATCAAGTGTTTCCTTTCCCTTCTTTACTTTCCCCAACCCCTCTTTCCTTTTTCCCTTTGAACATTTTCTTTATATTTCATACTACCTATTGTACATTCTGGATCTCTTTACACCTTTTTGTTTCTCGAACTACAAAAACGATACGTTATTTCCACATCTGTGTTCCATTTATTTCACTTGTGGGTATGTCCTCAAGATACATCGATTTAAGTATAAATGTCTCTAATTTATCTGCCTATTTTTTTTATTTATCTGCCTATTTTTAATGGAGTTGTGTTCTTCTAACTTGCTCTTCTTAGTCTCCTGACAAAAATCTCTCTCATTTATTTTTAATTTTAATGAGGAACTCATCAATTATTTTTTCATAAATCAAGCCTTCAATGCTGTTGTATTTAAAAAATCATTCCAAATTTAAGGTCGTCTAGATTTCCCTTTGCATTGCAGATGATTGCAGCTTTGAATGTTAGATATGAATCTACTATACATTTTGGGTTAATATTTTGAAGAGTGTGCAATCTTTGTCTAAATTTATTTATTTATCATTATTTTTGGCATGTGACTGTCCAGCTGTTGCAGGTCATTCCAAAAGACTCTTTCTTCTGTGCTGCATTGATTTTATGAATTTGTCAAAGTTCAGTGACTGTAGCGTGTGTCCACTTCAAGATTCTTTATTTTGTTCAACTAATTTACTTTTCTACTCTGTTGTCAAAACCACACTATTGGTTCCTGTAGCTTTATAGAAGTATTTATACAAGAAACATAAGTTCTCTGATTTTGTTTCTGTTTCAATATTTTGCTGGCTTACTTGGGTCTTTTGACTATATTTAACATTTCTATTAAAAACATAATAGATTTACATAAAGTGTAAAAATTTAAGGCATGATATAATTTCAGACTACTTTTATAAATTTTTTTGCACCAGAAACAAACTTCCTCCCCATCTTCTTCGTCTTCTGTTCACACTCTTTCCTGCCCCTGGCCTCAGGCAACTGCTAATCTCTTTTCTGTCTCTTTATATTGATTTGTTCTGGACATTTCATACAAAAGCACTCAAATATATCTCTTGAGCCTGGGTTCTTTTACTTAGCAAAATATATTCAAAGATCATTTATATTGCAGCATATCATAAAACTTCTTTCCTTTTTATTGCCAATAACATTTCATTGTATAGATGGACAATGTTTCATATATTCTCCCATCAGTCAATGCACATTTGCATTATTTTCATCTTGGAACCATTATGAATACTGCTGATCTGAACACTTTGTATACAAGTTCAGTCATGGACAATTATTTGCATTTCTCTTAGTTCTATAAAAGAAGAGGGATTTATGAGGCTTATGATAACTCTGCTTTTAATCTTTTGATGATCTACAGAAGAGTTTTTCAAAATTGGTGGCATGGTTTTACATTTCCGCTCGTGCAATAAACTGAATGTTTATACCCTTGAAGTTCATATGTTGAAGCTATAATCCAAACGTGATGATATTTGGAAATGGAACATTTGGGACATAATCAAATCAAGAAGTCAGAGAACTCACAAATGCAATTATAAAAAGAGGCCAGCAAACCACATCACTCTTTACTCTAGTGTGAGGGGACATCAAGGAGATGGATATCTATGAATTTAAAAAGGACCCCTACCCAAAACTGATATATCCAGCATCATGATCTGGGACTTTCCACACCAAAAACTGTGAACAATAATTGTTCTTTAACCAAAAAAGTACTGGTATTTCATCACAGCAGTTCAAGCCCTTCAAGACAAAGAATGGTACATGGGACTTGCAACTTCTCCAAGTCCTCACAGATGCTCCTAATGTGTCCATCTGAGGATTGCACTTCTAAGATAATTTGTTGGAAATGTCAACAGTTTTTATCATGTTTCCTTCTTTCTTGATATTCAAGTTTACTCTTTAAATCAAGAAGCTAATATTTAGAGCATGAAACAAAATTTCTGTATTATTTCTTGTTTCTTCAAACCCACTTAGATCACCTCTTCTTCAAGACATGCACTAGCAACAGTTGTTAGGAATGACTGAATCAAAATTGGCATTTTCTTATTAGTTACTCTAATTAGTGAACTTATTTACATACAGTTCGCTTTATGATTTGTGTATGAGGTGGGAATTTACCAAGTGTATAATGGTGTTTACACACCATCATCATGCAGAATAGTTTCAGGGCCCTGACAGTCTGTGCTCTCCAGACCTAAACCTTTCCTTCTAAGAGACTACTTGTTAGGAACTGTGGGATCAACTACTGGGATTATTGCAGACAGCTGCCCTGCCCTGCGGGATTTTAAACTACAAGGATTGCTGCACTAGGATTATTGGATTTACTTCGATTTAAGAATGTCTGCCCCACCTTATGGGATTTTAAACTACAGGGATTAATGTGGATGACCGCCCTACTTTATGCCTGCTAGGATTATGGGTGGGTGAAAGCTTGCTACCAAATAAAGCTGCAGCGAGCTCAGGTTATGGGTTCTGCTCTCTCTTCTACTGTTGCTGTTTTTAGCTTTTGCTGCCACTGCTCAGAATAGCAAGAGTCGAGCCTGCCTCAGCCTTTTTCTCAAGGTTCCAACTTTGTTGTTTATTGACTATTAATCCTTTTGCTGTGGGACTCACGGGGGACTGGAGTTTGCCATGAGGATTCTGGCTGCGTCCTCTTCCCCTGTCTCCCACAATTACTGGTCTTTTACTGTTCATTTTCCAAAATATTATGTGATCGGAGTCTTATAGTATGTAACCTGTTCACACTGGCTTCCTTCATTTAGTAATATACATTTAAGTTTCTTCCGCATCATTCCATGGATTGATAGCACATTTATTCCTAATGCTAAATAATACTCCATTATATGATGTAGTAGAATTTATCTATCACCCATTAAATGGCATTGTGGCTGTTTCTAAGTCTCAGCATTTGTGAATACAGCCACTATATACAACTGTCCAGATTCTGGGTAGGTATAAGTTTTCAAATTATTTCATTTAGTACTAAGGTGAGGAATCACTAGATCATAAGGTAGAGTACATTTAGTTTTGTAAGAAGTTACCAAACTACCTTACAAAGTGGTTGAACCATTTTATATTCCTAGTAGTAATTAGTTGAAATTTCTTCTAGCCACACCACCACTTTTTGTTGCCTGTGGCTCTTTCAGTGTCCATCTTAGTCTTTGGTGGTGTCTTCTTGTAGCTTTGACTTACATTTTGCAAAGAGCTAATGATGTTGATTATCTTTAACCTGTTTACTTGTTACTTATGAATTCTCCATTGAAATGCTTTTTTTATATTTTTTAACTGTGTTATTTACATTTTACTGTTGAGTTTTAAGACTTCTTTACGTATTCTGGTAAGATCCTTACTCAGATATATGATTTGAAAATATTTTTGTTCTAGAATCTATTCTGACATTTCCAAAAATTCTTTTGTGAAGGATTATTTTTAACTTTGTAAAATGTAATTATTTTTCTTTGATGGATCATACTTTTACTATCATGTCTAAGAATTCTTCACTATTCATAAGTTCTGTAGATTTTCTCCTATATTTTCTTCTAATAGTTTTATGGTTTTACATTTTACATTTAAGTCCATGCTCCATTTTACATTAATTTTTTATAAGATATGATATTTAAATTGAGGATCAGATCTTTATTTTTGTCTATGGGTATCTGGTTTTCTAGAAACACTTGTTGAAAATATAGTTTCCCCATCACTGGATATGTTTTCCATCTTTGGCAGAAATAACTTGTCTGTAGTTATGTGAGTTATTTTTGGTTTTGTACTTCATGCCACTAATCAACATGATTGATACTTTCTTAACAATAATGCACAAGCATGATTATAATAGTCACAACAAAGTTTAAAATTGGGTCGTCATTCTTTTCTTAATAAAATTTTTGACTATTCTGTTAGTTTGCATATCCATACAAACACTGTATTTTATTTTCTATTAATTTTTTTCTAAACCAAAACAGTATATTAGTGGATCCATTAGGATAAACCAAAAATATTTCAGATCTCACACTTAAATATGGAAAGATGGTGCATGTATCTGTGTAAGTGGTCATGGCAAAAGTATGAGAAAAGTTTTTATTATAGCATAATATATACAAAAGTATTAATGTCAATGCACAACACTAAAGTTTAATATCAATTGTAATTTATTTCCTTGATTTATTGCCTGATATCTGGCAAATATCCAATAAACAATAAGTAATACCTTAAGTAACATAAAGATAGATTTGATTTGCAATATATTAATAGAATGGCTAAACAGAACACATATTTTCTATCTCACTGGCCACATTACTCAAAAGATGCAAGGATTAAATCTCTATACATTCATGGGTTCAGCGCAACTATCCTGACCTTTTGACGATGCCTTTTATATTCATGAGTAAAAATTCATTTCTGATGTTTCGTATTTGTAATCACATTTCATGAGCTCAAAGTGTAGAATGAGACTATTGTTTAGTTATCCTTTCCAGTGACTAAATAATGGATATTGAGTTAACCTGTTTTAACTCTCAATAACCCTTAGTCATTCAACTCATTTGCTCCTGAATAGAATCTACCTGCTCTTTCTTCTCTGGGCCTCAGAGCCACATAAAGCTCATTATGATATGTGTTTTCTTCTTTCCAACATAATGCAAAGTGATGAGGAATGGCTTGGGTGAGTCAGTGGCTTTTTAGGGTCTTTGACAAAAAATGAGATAAAGCTTCTCTGTCTTGAAGATGAGCAAGGACTTAGAAAACATACACATTTCCTTATGTAGAACCTGAGAATAAAATTATATACATAAGGTTACACAGAGACTTCAGGTCCAAGATTGTAGATACTTTCTAGCACACTAGATTGTCTTCTTGCATAATAATAGCAAAAATTTCATAAAATAATAACCATGAAATAAAAGCATATGGTAGAAAATGTTTTTAAAAGATGAGACATTTTTATTAATGATGATAATATGAAACTCAAGCTTGAGGTTGTATGTTTTTGTACAATATTTCTGATTATTTCAATATTCTAAAACCCTAATTTCTTTGGATTAAATGATATTAGTCCTAAAATTCCCAAGCTCCAAATGAAACTCTTCTTGACCATATAACAAAGAGAAACAAGAGAAAACAACAGAAAAAGTAATATCAGTAGAAAAACAAAACAGTTAAGAAGAGAGAACGTTAAGCAAATATATACCGATAATAGAATTCATTAATTAAAAGTAGTAGAAGGCTTAATGATTAAAATGCTTCAGTAAAAGGGAAGCTATTGATTAGAATGAATGTTTATTGCAGAGGGATTGTGAAGAAGGTGAATAGGGTCAGACACAAAGGGTTGTTTTACAGCCACTGAGAGTTCAGTTTATGCCTCATCTCTTAATGTACAGCCTGGTACAAACTCTGACAGGAAATAGAATTACAGCCCAGAAAGACTTACTATCTCGATGTACAATGTTACACTAACACAAATTGATTACACACTGGCTCATTGCTGCAAAGAAAAATCTATAACTACTAATAGTTTTGCTCTTGGGGTTGAAAGTCACAAAAATATTGTATTCCTTGTCCCTGAATATTAATTAATTTTTCTTTGGTGACCACTTGGGGAAATAAAAGCCCACAGAATGCTAAATGGTGCTCATAAATTTCAGCTACTGTGTGTTTAAAGAAAATAAACTGTACTTTTATGTTAGGGTGTGGTTGCTTATATAACAGCATTGGTAATGACTGGTGAGAATCACTCTGTCTATATTTTTCCCAGTAATTACCCATGAAAATTCAGATCATTCTTCAGGAAGATTCTTATTGATCAAAATAGATGTGTTGTACATATGGCAACTCTCTTCATGGTGTTGAAAATATATTGTCTGGCTTCATCTTGATTAGGAATATTTCATTCAAATTCATAAGAATAATTCATAAAAATAAAACATATTTGTAAAAGACAAATGAGAAAAAGTTTTCCCAGCTGAAATAGCTTTTGCTACTATTTCATAGGAATTAACTACAGAAACATTGTGCTTCTGTTGCAAAGATTCCATTGGTAAATGGAACCAAACTGGACAGTAGTACCTTTAATCCTTGAAGATTGGGAAATTCAACAGGCCTTCATTCCTTTGCTGACATTTTCTCATTTGTTCTTTGTTTTGTTTTGTTTTGTTTTTTGAGAGAGGGTCTCACTTTATAGTTCAGGCTCGCCCTGAACTCATTACATAGCCCAGGCTAGCCTCAAATTCAGCAATCCTCCTGCCTCTGCCTCCTGAGTGCTGAGATGACAAGTCTGAGCCACCATGTCCAACCTCACTTGCTCATTTGTTACTGAAGAAGATAAGGAAAAATTTCTTAACAAAGAAAAAAAAACTTTAAGTGGTATTTTTAAGTGTATGTTATAAGCACTGTCAAACCTAAAGTAAATACTTCAGCATTGCAAATAAAATCCAAAGTAACTGACAGTATATATTCAATCTCTATAGTAAGGATTCAGAGATTGAAGTTAGGAGATCTAGAATTGATAGGTTGTAGAGATTACTCAATGATTTTCCATAACCTTCGGTATCAATCTTTCATCATATGACTTTGCAGTGCCCTCTAACCGTGGAAGGAGTATTGTCATTATTTGCTGATGACATGATACTCTACCTAGAGGATCCTAAAAACTCTATTAAAAAACTGCTGGACCTAAGCACCAAATTTAGTCACATAGCTGGTTACAAAGTCAATGTTCAAAAATCAATAGCCTTTGTATACACAAACAGCAGACCCACTGAGATAGAAATTGGAGAGTCAGTCCCTTTCACAATAGCACCCCATAAAATAAAATACCTAGGAATAAATCTAACAAAGGAGGTGAAAGACCTCTACCCTGAAAACTGTGGCACTCTGAAAAAGGAGATGGAAGATGATATCAAAAAATGGAAAGACATACCTTGCTCCTGGGTAGGAAGAACCAATATTGTCAAAATGGCTATACTCCCAAAATTATTATACAGATTCAACACAATCCCAATTGAAATCCCAACAGCATATCTCACAGATCTAGAGAAAAAAAATCCAAACTTTCATCTGGAACCACAAAAGACCTAGAATAACAAAAGCAATTCTAAGCAACAGGGACATGGTGGGGGTATTACAATTCTGAACCTGAAACTATACTATAAATCCACCGTGACAAAAACTGCATGGTATTGGCAAAGTAACAGACCTGAGGATCAATGGAGTAGATTAGAAGATCCAGAAATAACTCCAGATACACCTTGTCTTTGACAAAGGAGCAAAAAATCCTCAAAGGAGGAAAGATAGGCTCTTTAACAAATGGCGCTTTAAAAACTGGGCTTTAACTTGCCCAAGACTAAAGCTAGACCTAGCTCTTTCACAGTGTACCAAGTTAAAATCAAAGTGGATAAGAGACCTAAATATTAAAACAGACACTTTAAGCTTGCTGCAAAACAGGTTAGGTAAAACTCTTGAAGACATTGGCTTAGGGAAAGATTTCTTGGACAAAAACTCTATAACCCAGGAACACACACAATCTTCATCTCTAGGTTCACTGAGCATTGCTGCAACCAGTGTGGTGTTGATGAATGTAAGGCAAAGAAAAGAATGAATAGGCTTCTCCAGTTGGGCTTCACATGCAGGCCTCCTTTTCCAGGGAGAGGACCCTTCAGCTACCCTTACAAAAGATAAGGACACATGGAAAAGAACTGAGGTTTCCCATTTTTTCCAGAGAAAGCCACACTAGAGCACATAATAACCAGGCAACATTTAGGAAGAATCAGCAGACTTTCTGAAATCTCGCTATTCATGCGAGCAGTAAATCATGATGGGTTTCTGCCATGGAAGTTCTCTGGTTGGTTGTTTGTTCCACATCATTATCAAGCCAACAGGTAGATAATGAAAAATGAGTAGTGCAAGTAGGGTGCTCTGTATCACAAACCTGATATATTAAATTAGCAGCTCTGAAATAAATGTATGGTTAGAGAAGGTTTGGAAAACTGAGAGAAAACTGCTGTGATGGTAAACGTCCGTAGACTGGAAAGCAAAACTTTTGCCTTCTTGAGCCTTTTAACCAAGGAAAGTTTTCCTATCAATACATTCACTGAAGATAAAGACTGTATCAAGGGTCTCTGAGTCTCTTGGTTAAGATATCTGAAAGAATTAAATTAGTGACTAGATAATCAAATAGACACCTAGATATGTCAATAGTTAGGTTCAAAACAGAACAAATTTATTCAAATACCAATAATTAAGTTTAACAATAGGCATGCTTTGAAAACAACTGAATATAGATTTTAGTGAATGTAGTGAACTGAAATCTGATGTGTAGTAAACCTGCAAAATTTTTAGAATAGTTGTACTTGCAAAATAAAATTTCAAAGGACAGGAAAAGATAGTTGTACTATATTTGCCAGAATAACAACAGCCTTGTTCTCACATTACAGCAGCAAGGTTTAATGAGAAAACATACCCCACCTGGCAACATTTTGAAAACACACAGGCACACATACACACACACACACACACACACACACACACACACACACACACACATCATTTACTGTTTTCATGAAGTTTTTGGTTCATAAATTCGAACTGGATAAATAGAAAATGACTTCTCTCTACTTTATGATCTCTAAAACTTCCCCTAGAGAATATGAAGAGCAGGGGCTTTAGTTAACTGAGGTGGTTAACTAAGACACCTGCTAACAGATGCAGTCAGGGACCCTGGCTGGATTCATGGGGTATATCTTCACACAACCTTGGTGACAGGATTTTACCAGAACAATCACCTACAGTTTGGGACAGTCCAGTCCAACTGCACTGGCCCTTGCGATTGTCCTATGCCACTGCTGTGGGCAGAACTAGAGGAAATGAAGGGCACAGAGAGCAGAAACAAGCTCACCAAGGGGATCCCTTCTCATCATCTCAGGCCTCATATCTCAAAAGGGGAAGTGAGCACAGCAAAATTAACAGGACCCTCAGCCCACCACCTCAGAAAGTTATATTTAATAAAGTTTTACTGTTCTAGGCCCACGTAGTCCTAAGAATGCTGCGCTGAGTGAACACATATCAAACACTAAATGATATGTGTTAAGAGGACTACTGTTGGTCTATACTGTACTATACTACATGAAAAATGCACCTCAGGCTTAATTAGCTTCTAATTCAGCCTTTGCACTGTATTTACTATGCATACACTGAAAGGAACAGAAACTTACTGCTCTATGGGAAACACTTAGAGACCTACACATTACAGATATTACACTCAGATTCCCTGGGGTCACAGAAAAATGTTGACTCTGTAGGAGATGGCCATTTGCTCTGTTACACAGAGCTACCCAGCAAATTATCTGCAGAATGCCATGAATGATAAGTAGAACACCAATGACATTTGCACATCTGTCTGAGGGAACAAACGTTGTTCCTTAACATTTTGCTGCAGGGATATCCTATCTGGAAATAAAAGACTAATGGATCACTTTGTGATAAAATGGTCTATATAAATAGAAATGATTACCATTTTAGATATAAGTGAATGTCAACTGTATATCCACCTGTGACTACATGAGTCTCTAAATTACAATGCGTAAGCAATACGATAAAATATGATTAGTGTTGAAATTAAAAAGAAACTATTATAGTAAAAGATACGCTGCCATCAGTTGCGGTCTAATACTCTCTCACACTTCGCACGCACACGTTGCCTCACTCTTGCCATTTCTGAAGCAGTTAAGGAAGTCCTCTTGTATCAGCACTGGCGTGCGGCAAGTGTTCACATTAACCTTAGGGAACAAGTGCAGCACAAAACATGGCTTATTCTTTTTAATCCCCTTCTCCTTCCCGCTCACTTCTCTCTGGCTCTAAATCCCTTTCCCCCATTTTCGTTTATCTTTTCACTTCACCTTCCCAGACTCCACCCTCTTGCGTCATTTCCCTGGGCCCCTTCACATTTACAGCAGACCTGTCCCATTCGTACTCTTCCACCCTCAAGGGAGAGATACATATGGGATTTAAGCTTGTGTGTCTGATTTCTTTCACTTAACATTCTAGGTTCCAGATGTATCCATTTTCCTACAAACGTCTCCCATTTTCCCTTGTTTCTAGTAAAGTAGTATTCGGGTACATATAGATACCATGTTTTCTTCACTCATTCGCCTACAGAAGAGCATACAGACGGCCTCTAGATTTTATTTATTATGGTTTGTGCTTCTGCCATCATGGATAGGCATGTACCACTGCAGTATGATGCCATTCGCTTTTTTAGGAAGATAACGAGAAAGGGAATAACTGGGTCCAATGGAATTTCTAATTTATTTCTTTGAGAAATGACTATACTGAATTCCACAAAAGCTGTATACGTTTATCATCCCACCAGCAATGGAGGAAGGTTCCTTTTTCACCGCAGCCATGGCAGTATTTGTCATTGTTTGATTTCTTGAAGACCGCCATGTTTGTTAGTGCAGGATGAAACTCCAATTGCACAAGAAATAGCAGAAAGAATCGACACCTGGGATTACAAATTTAAAAGCTTCAAATTAAAAAGATTCTGCACAGAAAAGGAAACAATCAGTAGAGAAAAAATTATAAAACAGGAAAACCTTTCGCTAGCTATTTTCCCAGCAGAAGACCGATCTCTAGTTTACATAAAGAACTCAAAAAATTAGATTTCCCCCAAATTAAACACCCAGTCAAGAAATGGGCAAGCAAAATAAATAGACACTTCAAAGAAAAAGTACAAATGGCCAATAAATATGTGAGAAAATGATCAACATTTCTGGCCATCCGAGAAACGCAAATTAAAATAACACCACAAATCCATCTCACTCAAAGAAGGATGGAAGTCTTCTTTCTCATCTTTACTTGCACTGTCCGTAGTTGCCACCTTGTCCTGAATCAATTCAAAGCAGTACCTGTAATGTACTTCTGACTTTGAGGAAACAGCACAGTGATGCATTGAATAAGACTGTGGAGAACACACTGTGAGGTTTCAGTGAGCGTGACTTTTTAGTCGATAGCAAATGGCAGCCACTCTCAGCATATTTTTGAATCACATCACAGAAGGACCCTCACAAAAGGAATCACAGAACTGCTTCCGAAAGTGCCAAGAATAATGCCATAATAGTATTGGAAGTGAAAGGAATATTTTGAGAAGGAATTATTAATGTGTGTTTTATAGTACCAATTTTAATTTAAACATTCAACATATATTTTATCCACCCTGAATGTTGGTAGCTAATAATATAAGCACCATTGTTCTTTATAATTTAGATATATAATATACACTTGATTAAAAGTTTTTCAACATTCAGAAAATCTGAATGAGGGGAATGAAAATCACTTTGTGGAATGTGTCTCCTCCTATGAAGAGGTACTGTAATGCATCAGTGTTACACTGCTTTATCTCTAGTTTGGGAAACACTGCTTCATATTATAACACTCACTAAACTAGACACAGGAGTAGCTTAAGTGATTTAATGATTTTAATGATTTTAATGATTTTATGATTTTAATGATTTTAATGATTTCAAACCATCAAAATCATTTTTTAGACAGTTCTTTTAGTTATTTGCCCCAGTATTGGAGATTGGCTTTGTGCATACGAGGCAAGTCCTCTCCATGAATGAAGTTACATTGAAAATGACAATTTATCTCTAGAAATATGTCCTTTTCTTTGCTTTAATATTCTTTTTTTTTAGACAGGTTCTCACTATGAAGTTCAGGTTGGCCCTGAACTCATTAGGTAGCCCAGGACAGCCTCGAACTTATAGCAATCCTCCTGTCTCTGCCTCCTGAGCACTGGGATTACAGGTGTGAGCCACCACACCCAGCATTGTGGTATGTGGTTACCAGGAATCCAACTCAGGACCTTGCATTTGCCAAGCAAACCTCAGAACCACTGAGCTAAATCCCAGGCCAATCCAGGAACATTTCTTGCATTTTGGTGTATTGTGAAATAATGTTATCAGCTGTGAGTGAAAAAGCATTCTTGCTACAAAAATAAAATTGAGGCTACTTTATCATATGGCTTTTGATAGATCACTTTTCTTCAGTGTGTATGATAATAATGTATCAAAACTGCAAAGTCCTCCTACCCAAGTGCTAACCATCTGGACTCTACCTAGTTTCTGAGATCAAATGAAATCGGGCATGTTCAGGGTGGTAAAGAAGGGGGGAAAATTCGATAATTTAATAAAAAAGGAAACAAAGCTTATGTATATACGGAGTGGGGGCTGTAGGGAGGGCGGCGCAATGGGAAAAAATGAGAGTCAATATGTATCATGCGCAGGTACAAGTTCTCAATGATGAATGTGACCACAATGTATGTATAAAATGTACCAATAAGGTCAATTTTAAAATGTTTGCTTCAGTTTTACTATTTTATTGTTGATTTCTTCATCTAATTGATCTTTCTATTTGTGACAGTGGGGTATTTATGCCCCCACTTACAATTATATTAGTATTTATTTAATTTCTAATGTCCATTAATTTAAAAAATGGCAAAAGTCCATTCCAAATGAAAATTATAGCTGAATATAAAAATCTTATATAAAAATATAACTGAATATCAGAATCTAGGGAATACAAAGGTACATGTGAATATTCTTTCTAACCTTCTAGGCTTCCATCTTCTTCAGAGTTTGTACATAAGACTTCTGTTGTAACTGACTGCTCTAAAGTGCCTACCAAGGAAGGGAACAGATGGGTCCTGGAGTGCCGGTGGCTAAGGCATGATGGCACACTAGCAAAAATGATTCCACTGGGAGCTTAATAAAATCTTTAGAACTCAGTTTCTTCACTGATAAAATGAGCAATCCAATTTCCTCAATCTGATTGTTCTAAGTAAGTAAACCAATGTGTTCAGTGTTTAGTACATAATAATAATTATTACTAGAAATATACTTCCATTCCACAGCTATTTATATACACTAAGTATGGTTCTTTTTGTTCCGTGTATCTCCTTCCTGTGCCTTATCTTATCATGAAATATGATTCAGTCCTAGATACTTAAAGGCCAGGAGAGCTACAGAGAGATAAAGAATCCTGCAAACACGCTGCATGTGGCCACCTGAGAAGCAGTGATTGTCACATTTAAGCTAAACACATTTGAAGATAAGAGGCATGGTGTTCTTTGCTTCCTGATACCTCCTCACCACATTTTCCTACTGGACACACTGCGCTGAGGAGAATTTGGCACACATTGTCCACCCAGTGGATTTTCCAGCAGGATCTTGGAAATGGCCCTGTACAGGAATCATGATCATGTTCAGTACAGCAGATTAGCACTGTAAGCACCAAGTCATATTGTGACTACTGCCAGGACCTATTACAAGCCCAGTGTGCTTTTTACACCAGTAGAGATAAAAGAACTATTTCTTCCTAAGTTTTCTAGCCACAGGCCATCCAGGCAGCTGTCAAGTGATAACCTGGCTCCCAAATCTATTACAGAACATCCACTAAATATAATTTTATTCATATGCACCTATGACATTTCCATAGGGTACTCTCTGTGTAGCTTTTTCCTTCATCTGAAAGGGCATTTTATTTTTCTTCCTCTTCTTTTCAGTAAAAGCACATGTTTGATGTTATTTAAGGCCTAATGTTCCAGAGAGGAGTAGTATATGAGGTCATAAATGGCTCTAGCAGTTATCAAAAGCCTCAGCTTCAACCTGAGCATTTAATCATCTGTAAAAGCCAGTTATGGGCTCATATACTTTCCCCTATGAACGTTATTTCTCTTATATGACAAGGTAAAAATATTCCTTAAAAACAGGTTAGATAAATCTCATCATCAAAAAAAATAGTTTTAAAATACTTTTGTTCCTCGAAACAGTTTTAAAGTCCTATATTTTCCGTGACTTCTTTCAGTGTGAATTAGTTATTTAATGTCTGTTCAGTACTCTGAAGATGGAATACACTATATGTTTTAAGTATTATTAATGGTGCTATTCTATGAGGTTAGTTTGGAAGCACAGATTAGGTGAAGAAGAGCGCAAGGGTATGGATGCTGGAGAAAATAAATAAGATTGTTGATTTGATCTCAGAGATTTTATTTTCTTCTGAGAAGAGGATTTTTCATATTTTCTGAGACATAATTGGTCATAAGCCTTGTTACGCATAAACAAGAGGTGTGGTAGAAATACTAGAAATTTACATAGTGGAATGTGCTATTCTTTCAACACAGAGGAAAATGTTATTGATCCACACTAGTAAGAAATATTTTAAATGGCTTTTTAAAAAAATATATAATTGAAAAGTTTATATTTATGAAGAATTTCTCAACTGTTTCCATTTTCAATCAAAGCTAATATTTTACAGATTACATAGTCATGCCCACATGCGTGCGCACGCACACACACACACACACACACACGTATGCATTCCCTGGAGTCAGAGCTGGAGTGAGTATGCTACAGGACTAACTTTCTGGCCTGTAGTCATTTGAAATCAAAGTCTATCATTTCTTTATACCATAATTAATTAGTGTTACATTTATTGCAGTGAATGAAACAAAATTTTTAAAAATCATGTTAATTGTACTGAAACAACGAATGTTACCCCTTTTCCTCTCAGTAGTTTAAACTGAACCTCTATTTCAAACGAAATAAGATGTGAGTCATTTTCAAATTCTAGAACACTCCAGTAGCAGGTTTAATTTCCACAATTTAGCATGAAGGTAAGATATTTTATGGTTATTTTAATGCATTGAGTCCTTGAACCAAAAATGGAGAATTGCAATTTATAAAGAATTTGATGGCAGAGATTCATTTGCACACTCAATTTGATCTGGGTATTTTCCATTTTCTATATTCAAGTCAACCATGCACTTTCTCCCTCTTTCTTCTAGTTATACTCTATTGTTTTTCTTGGGGACTGAGCTATGAAGAGCCTTTTTGTTTGTTGACAGAAATGGAACTGAAGAATATTTTCATGGAAGATTTATGATACATAGCCAATTACATCTGGATTGCAGATAGCAAATTAGTTTTGGATTTGTCTCATTCAAAAAATCATTGACAAGTGTGATTCATCATAATAATTTTGTAGAAGAATCATAGCAGATCATAGTCTGCACCACAAATGATACAGCTGTCACAATCCATCATGATTAAAAAATGGCTGAGGTAGATGAATGAGAATTTATAATAATACATAAACATTGATAAGCAGATGCTGGTTGGTGATAGGAAGCACGGAGATTTGTGTAATTTTATTACATTTTTATACTGGACAGATTATGAATTTTTAGAGTGCTACTATTGAAATGTGTTAGAATCTCCATCAAAATTTGTTCTAAAACTTAGAAACAAAATTCTGTTAACAGCCTACTTAAATATTATCAAAATAATCCCTACTGATAAACTTCCATCACATAAGATGTTATCCATATTTTATAACTTAAACTTTATGATAACTTTATACCAGATAAGGTTCACAAGGAATTCAAACTTAGGAAAAATTATTCCCCAAAGACTTACTCCTCTTCCAGCCCCACTTTACCTCCTGAGTTTAGCAAGCAATGCAAGACAGACTCCTTTCATCAAATATGTCTTCACATTTGAGCAACAAAAATCTTTATTCTACTTTCTTGAAACTCTCCAGATGATTTTGATGAATTCTAAAGTTTGTAAGTTATTTATTAATTCAATAAATATTTATCAAATTTTGTTTACATGCTAAGTAGTGTTCTAGACATTAGGAATGCAACACTAGTAAAATACAGTACATAAAATTTCTGCCCTCTTTGAGCTTATACTCCAGTGGGAAAAAAATCAGAAAGTGAACAACATAAATATCTTGATGATGCATTATTGATAGAAAAAAAATCACCAAAATGTTTAAGGAGTATACAATGGAAATAATTCCAGAAATTCTGAAATACTAAACTATGTCTACGTACAGGTGCAACTGAAACATGCCTATGCTTTGTTCATCACATGCCTTAGAAGTGACTGGAGTCGTCCATCCACAGAGCCCTTGGAACGCCTGTGGTCAGTGCCCCGAAAGCTTTGCCCTGGCTTTGCTCAGAAAGTGCAATGTTTTCCTACCCTGTGGTTTCTAATATGTGTGTGATGATAGTTAGAGAGCCTGCTCAGATAAGTTGTACTCGATACTTAAAAGAGCTGAAGAAAATATTTAGTCCTGTATCTACATTATGTTCCGAAGGAAATTTTATACAGACAAGTGAAGTTACTTGTTCACAACTCCGTAACTATTGAAATCACCACTAACACCTACATTTAGCTACCTCACTCTAAGTCCAGTGTTCTCTGCTGTATTCCACCACCTACTCCCCTCTCTCTCTCTCTGTCTTGCTGGTTGGACCCCCCATGACAGGCCTCCAGCCCCCACTGAGCAGCACACTCTCTCTGTAATGCTCAACTCAGAAAGGCTTACTCCGCAAAGGTATGTTTCTTCAAAGACCCTATAAAATAAAGTAGCAATGTATGTACAAGGAGTAACACTAAAGCCATCTTACTGTGTAACATATGCACAAGGACATTCAAAATGTTATTTGCCCAGTTGTTAGTTATTTTACAACTTATTTGTAATATCGAACATCAAAGTTTTGGGAAGAACATCTTTATTTTTTCTGCTGGCCAGTAACCTGGCACCTACTATTTCTGCTCATTGGATGATTCATCTCTGATGATCAGAATCCACACTTTTGTTTACTATCCATCTTCGGATTTTCACTTATATAAAACAAGGTATAGTGAAGGATGGCTAAGTATTCACCAATCTCGCTTCCTTGTCCTCCTAAAATCAGGTGCACATATATTCTACTATCATGTCACTGGCAAAAGTGATCTCTGAAAGGTCCCCATGTGGCTCATTATGTTTTTCCACTGTCTGGCTGAAAGGGAAAGACTCAGAGGAGGAAGTGGACTGTGCCAGAGTCAGATGATGGAACAGTCTTTGGTATCTTCTTAGAAGTCTCTTTGCCATGAACTATGCTGAATTACTATATTAGCCAAAAACCATTTCTGTTGAGTTGTGCCACTAAATTTCAGGAACTTTTTTTTTAAATCACATAGCTTGCTCTTATGAATGCACACATATCTGAATACACAGTATTTGGATATTCAAACTTCTTAATGTATTTCAGTCTCTATCCACTGCCAGTTGACACACTGTGGGTGTTGCTGTATGAAATTTCTAATAAGTACCTATCACAATGCTCAGATCTTTCTTGTTTGAGATCCATTTATAGTCTAACATTTTTTTACTTTTTCAGGCAATCCATAAGATAAACCTATCTCTTCGATATGTATGTTCTCAACTTGCTTAGTTTGGTTAATGCAATGCTTTTAAAGTCATGCTTGTTGATAGCTGTGGTTTAAATGTACTCCTTTTACTTTTGTATTCAATTGTATATGTGTGCTGCAACATGCTCTTTCTTGTTTTGATGGACTTTCAGGTTGCTTCTAGGTTTTTTGTTTTGTTTTTTTCTACTACAAACATCTGCTATTGAAACTTCTTATTGCAGGTCTACTCATGGGTGGTATAAGATGTTTTATAAACTGGATGTACAGACACAGAGCTTTGGGATTATAGAGGGTATCAGCCAAAATAAGCTAGTTATTCTATACAACTTCTAATGCTAAAGTCACAGTAATTTAACACACAGCCGATGATGACGTGCTCAAGTCTCATTTGCTATCATGTAATGCTAGAGGGAGCTTCATCCAGCTTGAGGCCCAGCACTCAGAGTGCTTTGATTACGCACTAACTCAGCAGCACAAGTGCACGTGGCTCTTGGAGTGTTGTAAGAGAGTGCAGAGTATGTGGTATTTCTGAGGTTCTTGGCCTGGTGGTGAAATGCACCGCTTCAGCTCACATTTCAGTGACAATGCAAGACTCTCAACTACGCCCAGCATTAAGACAGCAGGAATCTTAATCTCTCATGGCTGGAGTTCCACAGAAGGGTAGAAGTGGATGGATATATTTTTATTGCAGTTAATATGTCATTTAACATTATAAAAATTAATATTAATGTTGTATTTCACTAAGAATTCCAAAAGTCTCCTAAGTTGTGCTGCTAGTATACACCAGTAGTGTACCTAGAAGGGTTAGCTGTGTTCTACCTCTGCTGACAGTTGATATTGTCAAGACTTTTTCATTTTTGTCTCCCAGTAGGCATGAAATAGTATCTTCTTGTGGTTGCAGCTGCCTCTCCACAGCTGGTAATGGGGTGATTGCTACTTCATTTACTTCCCCTGCTCTAAAGTATTGTTGCTGTTACATTTTTCTACCAGGTTATCATTTTCTCTTTGATATGTAGTTTTCAAAAAATATATTCTAGATGCTACTTCTGTGTTGGCTTTATGTGTCACAAATATCTGTGCAGAGATTCTGGCATGTCATTTTATTTTTATTTATATTGCCTTTTTGGTGTACAGAGATTTTTAATTACATATGGACACTGTTATCCTTTTTTAATCTATAATTTTTGTACTTTATGTTTCACTTAATTTTTTTGTCTAGTCATGGTATATAAATATAAATTTGCTAAATTTTTTTTTCATTTTACCTATGGCTGTTTCATCTACCTAGGATGTTATGACATGTAGATTTATTTTTCCATACTAACAACCAGTTGCAGAGATCATATATCCAATTGTCCACTTTTCCTCCAATCATCTAACCAGTGCTTTTTTTATAGTTTACATATAAGCATAAATTTGTTTCTAGTTTTACATTCTGTTTCTCTGACCCGATGGTTAGCCACATTCCCAACTCTCACTGCTTTTATCTCTTCTGCTTGAGAATAAATCTTCTTGTCTGGTCTCCTTGGTCCCCTCCTTCACTTATTCATATGATCCACAAATATTCCTTAAAAATCTGCCCAGAGTGTATGCCAGGAATGTTTCTAGGGGCTGGAAATTCACCATGAGTCAAAAGGAACAAATCATTCTGCCTTCATTAAGCTTTGGCTCTAGTAGATGAAGTAGGCAATGACAAACTACAGACAGTATTAATGTTCAAGTACACTAGAAATCGATGCTTAGTATTGTTAAAAACGTGGCAGGAAAATAAGATTCTAGAGTGAGTATGGGGGGTTGCTGTTTTAAATAAGAAACTTTCTTTTTGAGTAAATTCTGAAGAAGACGAAGGAGGAAGCAGTCCGATCTGCCAGGAAGAGATGCAGGGCAAACAGTCTGAATTTCACATGTCTCATTTCAAAGCATGTTTTATATACTTTACAAGTGCTTTGAGTTTTCTAGGAACACAAACCTTATTCTTCCTTAAAATTGTCTCAGCAACTCTTTGCTGTTTGCTCTTCTATATAAACATTTATATACAGTCTTCAGGGAACGATCTCCTACACAGTTTCAGGGAAGGAATTTATTGCAGGACTATTACCAAAGTGTGTTCACCCTCTTAAGTGATACTTGTTTTCTCCACTGATGCAATATAAAGCAAAATATAAATAAAATGTTTATGTGACCCTATTTCCTCTTCTGCTAGCTTATAGTCACAACTGAGCACTCTGAGCTGTGAACTGTCTGGTTGGAAGGTTTAGCAAACTTTTTCAGACAATAGGGACAAAACTGTCATTGGAAAATCAAATTTGTAAACCAGCTTCACTAGATCAGAATTCTAATCTAATCCCAACCTCTGCAATACTATTTTGCCTACCTTTATGAACTTGAGCGAAAAAATAAGCCACTTTCACCCTGAATTCCTCATCAGTAAAATGAGAGTCATAGTATACCTATGGAGGGAAATACATAGGATATGTAGTGTATAAATGATCAACAACTAACTCATCAATAACTTGGTGCAATTTGAATTAAGATCTTTGAGTGATCCCTGCTGGGTCTGGTCAGCTATATTTAGTAAGGATTAGTTACTTCATTGCAACTTGACCTAGCTTTTTTTTTTTTTTTTTTTTTTTTTTTTTTTTTTTTTTTTTTTTTCTTCTTTTTTGAGACAGGGTCTCACTTTGTGGTTCAGGCTGGCCCTGAGCTCAGCTTCAAACTCACATTACAGCAGTCCTTCTGCCTCTGCCTCCCGAGTGCTGGGATGACAGGCGTGAGCCACCACACCTGGCACTGTGGTATGTGGTACTGGTTGCTGGTGGGCGTGAGTCTCCACGCCCAGTATGGTATGTGGTTACCGGGGATCAAACCCAGGTCCTTGCGCTTGCAAGACAGGCGCCGGAACCACTGAGCTAACTCCCCGGCCCAACCTAGCTTTTCTATGGAGGCAGCAAATACTAATGGATCAAAACTATTTCATTGTCATCATGCTGCTGAGTGTCTCTCTGGGACCATGTGTTTTTACTTCCCCCTCACACATTACCCAGTAGTCCATCCACACTCTGTGTTTCAACAGTGCTGGCCCTGCTTCCCAGAAAGGCCTCTGTTGCTGGTTCCTTTGGAGAACTGAAGAGTTAGCAGTTCTCTCTCTCTCTCTCTCTCTCTCTCTCTCTCTCTGTTACTCTGAGGCATCGGCAGGACATGACCTTGTACTATTTCATCATTATTTTCATTTCCGTGTGTACCCAGGCTTTAAGATAAGGCCCAATTTGATTGGTCTGAAGATGATTGTAAAATACAGTTGAATTAAAGCAGGAAAAATACCTTTAAAACCTGTGACCTACAAAATTGGATGTGTCCTTATGACCCAAGATAATACTGTTATTGGCTAAAGAATTGGAGTTGACGTCCCTTTATGATGCTAGAAATTTCACAATGGCCTTAATATAGAATGGTATGAATCCTACAATTTGGTGAAGAGATTATCATCATTTGGTGCTGAAAAAGACTCTTGTATGGATTGTACTTTGTCTTAAACATAAGTCAGGATATCTATTAAAATGTGAAGCCCAGGAAATGTATTTTCAGTCTACCTTTTGCCTATAAAGATATCATCCAGATTCAGTGAACATACTAATTGCTTTCTTTGTAAGGAAATCTATGCCTGGGAAATAAACTTGGCTGACCAGCCTATGAACCCAAATCATCTATTCTAATATTGATTTAGCCCTGACTCACTTAACCTATTAAAGCACCTAATTTTGCTGGGCTGTATGGCAGGGTGAATTTCTCTGATATATATTGTGTCTCCCAACAGCCCTGTGAAGTAAGTGGTCATAAATGACAGTTGCAAAACTTGTACTCCCAACTTCTCTGAGCAGTTATTAGACAATTTTCTTAGGCAGTGGTCAATTAAGCCTTCAGATGTATATCTGTCCTCATCATTTTACTCATTTGAGTTCTGCTTTGTCATTCTTTACTTCCTCCTCCATATACTGTGTCACATATCAAAAAAAATTTTGTTCTTACCACCATCCTACAGTTGCATTTTCTCATATTTGTGCATCTCACATACAATATTAGGATTATTTTTTATACATTCCGATTTCAAGTTCACAATAGAATTTGATTTCTCCTTTCTCTTCCATCAAATATATTACCAGAAAAGATGTTTAAAAAAAAAAACTTGTTTCTCTGCAAAACTCCATTTAGAAAATTCATTCTATTTGTTTTTTGGGCCAACACTGCCCATTTAGCAGACAATTTTATTGAGCGATGTACATTGATGCATGCATCATTTTGAAAGTTCATTTTACAGTGACTCCAACATTGCTTTCTGGCTATAGACCATAAGGAGAAATTGTGAGGCCTGTAAAGTGCATAGATTTTAGGACTAATTCTTCCAATGCATCATATAACTGGATGTTCTTATTTATTATTCTTTGTTCAGCTTAATTATTTCTGTTGGCTGCAAATCTTCAATGCAGCTTTACTAAACTGAGTTTATAAGGTTTATACAGTAAGGTGCTATAGGAATTAATTATGAAATTCCCTACATCAAATGATTTCCAACACGGTAATACACTGTCAAACATCTATGTGTGAATGTGGGTGGTTTCTACACCTAGATCCCGTCCTTGCTTCTCCATAAATCTAACTCAAGACCATTCTTCTAAATTTTTCTTACATGCCATTTCCCCACGATGTTTTTGGCATGCAGGCTGATTTTGATAGACTTGTCTATACTGTCACATTGCCCTGTGCACATCTCTGTGGCAGGACTTGACATACTATGCCTGAAACGTGCTTGTCTTGTGCTCTCTCCAGACAAGGAGCTCATTAAAAGCAGACATTATATTTAAGTTGAGATTGGAGCTCAACGCAGTGCCTACTACACAGTAGATACCCATCCACGATTCAGTGAATAGAACAAATGAATCTTGTTATTTCCTTTTTATCCATATCAGAAGGGTGTATTACTCAAGACATGCAAATTTGTTTCATTTGTTTTGCTCCAAATGAAATTCTGCAAGTACTTTGCATGTATTAAGAGTTCTAGAAATGCTTCTATAAGAAATGAATGAATAAATAAGAATAATATAAATTTTTCTAAAACTGTTTTTGCTCTAAAGATCTATATATTAAGAATCGGAATAAGGAGTAAAGATAAGACCTTATTACAAAATAAAGTCAGCTTAATTCTTAATATATTTTAAATAACAAGCATAGGTGCAAAATCTGAAGAAGAGGGGAAAAAACTAGACAAATTGACTTGACAATTTTACCTCTCTGAGGTGTTTGTACCTTCCATCCAAACTGTGCTCATTGTGCACACGACCTACAAATGATTGCACAGCAGGCTCACATTTTAATGCTTGGTGATTATGTAAAGAATAGTCTGCCAAAGCTTAACAGAGCATTTTTTTTTTAACCTGGAAGGCTTTTGTGAACAATTGCTTTATCAAAGTGAGGCATCCCAGCTGCCAATTAGTAAAGTGTTAATGAAAGCTGAGCACTGAAGACTCATTGTTTCTTTATTGCTCTGGCCACACATACTCCTCTTTCTCCCTTTCTACCTGGCTGTAGAGATTGATCCAGTAAAATCACTGAGCAGATGAATTGCTCAGAGGGTACCAGAAGGGAATGTTTCAGTGCACATGCTAACACTATTTTGCAATTGTTATTTTTCATGGCTGTCCACATTCTGGCAATATATTTCTAGATTTGACTGTAATCTCACCACGAAGCTCACCTGCAGGTCTCATAAACTTGTTTTAGTGAAGACTTAAGCCACAGATTCTGCAGAACCAGACAGATAATACTACCCAGTAACATCCATTAGAGGACACATCTGCGCCTCTATCTTCTATAATAAATGTTTTCACAGGGGGTCTACATTCTGTTCAGTGAAAATACACACTACAAAGACACTGACTGGCTATGTGCCTATTACCAGATTAGCCATTCCTAATACATCTAAGGTTTTCTGGGACACCCTTTTATTTCCTTGAGTCATATGTTATAACTTATTCACAGCAAAAATAACATGTTTCTTTTTTAAAACTTAATTGAAATCTTTATTGATGAATTACATATACACATCATGATTGCACTCAACAATTGGAATTTGTACCAGTATATGACACAACTTAATTCTCATTTTTCCCATACCCCTACCTAACCTACCACCCCCACCCCCTGTATATGTAAACTTTGTTTCCTTTCTTTTTTATAATCTCATTATTTTACCCCCTTCACCCCATTTCGCTTTGAGTATTTTCTATTTCACAATGTATAATATACATCTAGAACTCATTTACATCTTCATTTTCTCTACCAGAGAAAAGATGTGATATTTACACATCTGTGACCTATTTATTTTACTTATGAGGATGTCCTCAAGGTACTTTGGCTATCTTTAAAAACTTGGGTCCAAAGATGTGACAAGTGTTTTACAAAAGCTCCCTGGCTTAATAGCTAGAAAGCAAGAGAACCTGAAATGTTAATGAATTTGTGGATAATATAATGAAAGTAAGTTTCTGTCTGAAGTTAATTAAGACCAAAACTCTTTTGCTGTTCCCACATGTCACTTGTTTATGTCTGTGTGGTAAGTTAAAAATGTAAGGGGAAATCAAAAAGTACAAAGACTATTTAAGTTTTAAAACTCTGTCACTATAAAAGACACTTATTCCTCACTCTTGCTACTTTTTGAAACAGTTCTTGAAGTCTTCTTTTGTGTTATTGAGTTGCAGTGTCCTGGTTGCCTCTGTGTCCTGAATCAATTCAAAGCCTTTTACCTAAACAAATTTACAGAGACAAAGCTTTTGTAAGAAAGGAAGGGAAGAGAGGCTGAAGGGAAGGAAAGGAAATGGGAAGAAGAAAAAAACCCAAGATGTACAGATACAAATTTCCTAGGATAAATGTTATCATTATGTAGATGTAAAATGTACCAATAAATGTGCTGCTGAAAAACAGTGATGATAATGTTACACATTGTAACCTGTGAGGGAAACACCAAATGAAGAATAAAAGAACAAATCATAACAACCAATGAAAAAATTTACCTGTTATGATCGTTTTGACTTTAGGGAAGATCCAGAAGGTACCCAAGGTAGTGTTGTGCTACCTTGCGAGCCCGTCTTTCTATGGCGCTTGGCACTGGGATTCATTGTATTTTTGATCAATGATGTGCACAAGACAGAACATACGGAACCTCTGCAGAAAGCAGCAAGACAGATGAGATAGGTGTGTTGAGAGGGATAAATATAACTTAACTGTATTATTTTGAGAAGAATTTTCTGTACCTTTTAAAAATTTAAACCACACCCCTTATATGTTCACACACACCCCTGAATTTAGGAATCTATTATTTTGAGGAAGGGTTTTTACAGATGTGATTAAGGACCTTGAGATGATATTATCCTGGCTTATCAGGTGAGTCCTGAATCCAACAAGTGTCTTAGACAGAAGAGAAGAATGTGTCGAAAAAGGAGGCAGAGATTTGAGTTATGGAGCTATAGCCAAAAAGTGCTTGGAGCTACCAGACACAGGACGCGCCGGGAAGAACTGTCCTTAGAACTCCAGAGCGAGTAAGGTCCCCCCTACACCTAGGGTTCAGGCTTTTGTCCTTCACAAGAATGGAGCAATGAACGTCTTAACCCTCTGAGCTGTGGAACTCTGTTACAGCTGCTCTAGGACACTGACACATGCCGCGTAGTTGGCAAGGAAAACCTGGAAGGCGCACATACGCTCTACAGGAAACCATGCTGATGGGCAGTGGGGGATACAAAGACACTGAGACGCTACACACACCTCACCTTTACAATCCTCGCTTCCATCAGCTCTTTCCAAGGAAAAACACTAGCCATATATTCATATGATCATGTTTTTCTACAATTATAAAAGTTCGATACTTTGATCACAACTAGCTAAAATTGGATTCTCCTTTCACCCTAATTCTAGTTCACAATTATTACCTGATTTGTATGGCATTTGAGTTTCCCAGACAGTATAGGGGATTAAATAATGGGAGGTTTAATGAAGAAGGTATTGCACTTGGGATTACTGAGGGTTACTTGACTTCTACAGCTTCCCATCCACCCAAGCAGACCCAGCACCTTGATTCCAGCGTTCCTCGTCCTCCGTGGGGATAGATACGACCAGTGATCAAAGATATGGTGAATGTTTAAAAAGAGAAATACCAAAGTAAAAGACACATGGCCAAGAAAAATGATATGAGTGTGTTCAGGGGAGAGGGAGGTGCTGAAAATTAGGAAACATGGGGCCAGGGATATAGCTCAGTGGTTCCGGCGCCTGTCTTGCAAGCGCAAGGACCTGGGTTCAATCCCCGGTAACCACATAACAATACTGGGTGTGGAGACTCACCCCAGCGGCAACCAGTACCACATACCAGTGCCGGGCGTGGTGGCTCACGCCTGTAATCCCAGCACTCGGG